>MNCI01009104.1:432842-484749 GCA_015680685.1 Gnetum montanum | reverse complement strand
CTCCAATAGCATGCGTAACTTATAAAATAGGATTAATTCATGATATAAGCATTTCTTCAACTTCTGATAGTTCTAATAAGATTATTGGTTGGGGTTTTGGATCCATATTATTATCAACAGAAAAACGCTTAATCTCTTCACCATCGTGATTCAAGATCCCCATTACTTTTTCATTTGCACATCTTGCACATGTTGGACCAAATCTTTGTTCAGGTTTCATTAACATACTTTAAAAACTTTCCTTGCAAATACCACATGATCGAAGAACACTAAACTTATCAACCTCACTTGAAAATCTTGTTATTGCATGCATGATTTGTGTATTTGGCTTATGAAGATTTGGATAAGATACCTTATTGTTCATATGTTCAGAAGATATTTGTTGATGTTCCATTCACAATCCTTGTTGAGCTTGTTCCTGATTAAGTCTTGCAACTAAATCTAACATTTCTACCACTTGTGCTTGTCTTTTTCGTTGTCTAAAATGTTCTTGTATTTTATGCCCTTGTGCATGTCTTCGTTCTATAGTAACAATCTCTATAGGATTTATAAGTAATTCATCTTTGACCATCAAATCACCATGACCACGTCCATGACCACAACCACGACCACGTCCTATATGTGAAATAACTTCTTAATGCAATTGAGGCTGATGAATATTTTCATCATTAGGAATGACTACTAATTGATTTTCTTTTTCATCTATGCATTCTCATCCTTGTCCTTGTCCATGTCCACGACCTCTTCCTCGTCCTTGTCTGTGATCCCTTCCATTCTATGAAATATTATTATACAAAGTGACCTAATATATTTAGTTTTATTAAATTAGACATTAAATGGATTTCATCTAAAACAAAAATAAAATTTCATCTACAAACCTCACTTCCTTCCACCTGTTGTTACTACATTTTTGCTTGATGCGTTCTTTGATGTAACCGATCTTGTTCCATTCTTTGTAACTCCAAAGGATCTCCTCATTGCCAAGCTTCTCTTCTTCGATCTCTGAGACGTTGTTGTCTCGCTCGATTTAACTCACGCTCTCTATCTCCTACATGATCTGTATTTATAGGAATGAGAATCCTTATATAGTATTATGGGTTGTATTAAATTTTAAATAAAACCCAAATCTAAAAATAAAAAATTAGTTATTTTTAAAAAAAAAACCTAAGGCACCCAATATGTTTTTAAATATAACCCAAACCTGAAAATAAAAATTATTTGTTTTTTTAAAAAAAAAAACCTAAGGCACCCAATATGTTTTTAAATATAACCCAATCCTAAAAATAAAAATTATTTGTTTTTATAAAAAAACAACCTAGGGAACCAATATGTTTATAAATATAACCCAAACCTAAAAATAAAAATTATTTGTTTTTATAAAAAATTAGTTATTTTTTAAAAAAAACCTAAGGCACCCAATATGTTTTTAAATATAACCCAAACCTATAAAATAAAAATGATGTGCCTAGGCACATTTGAAGAACGACTACATACGCAGATTCGTGTATTAACTGTTAAGAATTCATGAAATGTATAACTTTCCTAGGAAAATGAGAATTATTTGGGAAACATAAATCCATGAAATATTAAGCTGAGCAAGTTTCTAGTGCACAAAATAAAGAAAAAGTTCGATTTTGTACCCATTGCCAATTTACTGCACTTCAGTAGGCGCTTCCGAATCCAACAATCCAACGCAAACTATTCATCTAATGAGGCGTATTTATGGTTTTTAACGGGACACAACCTTTGGAATGAGGATGCAACCTTTCTAAACGTATTTCTGTTTTGCAATGTACATAACCTTTCATAACACGACATAACCTTTCATGACACGTCAGCGTTATGCTCATGACACATCAATGTTATGCACAAAGTTGGCTTTACCGAAAGTCAACGTTAGTTAGCGTTATGGACAAAATTAGCGTTACCAAATTATGACTGGTAATGGCCTCTCAGCCAAAATAATTGAAATATAGGAAAACCCAAAGATTTATAGAAATTTATAACTTAGTTCTACCTAGTAGAATTAAACATGTGAACTAGTATTACTAGGCTAAGACCCTTACCACTAGGCGAACACCTCATTATTAATAAAAACTTTTTTACAACCTATTCCATATAATTTTATTGTAAACTTTTATAGTCAACCCTCTATCAAAATTTTATTTTAACTTCTTAATGGATTCATTTGTTTAACTTTTTATAACTTGTTATTGTAAACTTTTCTTGAGTGACATCCACTTCTTTATTTTTGTTCATTACTAAGCTTTTCTAAGTTTCAAAATTTTCTTTACTAGTAGTTTTCAAATTCTTATGGCAAAAAAATTAGAAAACTTAGGCAAAAATTATTTGTAATTAAAACCAAGAACATAAATGGTTGAAAAAAGGGTAATGAAGGTCAACAAACACCTCTCTAGATTTTTAGTTTTTTGTACAATCTCACAATTAGAAACCAAGAAGGTAAAAGAAAATTTGGCTTGGAAATATGATTGAAAACATTAAAAGAGTTGAAGGTAAAAGAAAATTTGGCTTAGAAATATGATTGAAAACATTAAAAAAGTTTTCATGATTATTGTTGGAAATGTTTGGAAATGGAGAATATAAAAGAAAACTTGGTTGGAGCATGAAAACAAAGAATATAATAGAACCTTAAACTTGTTACTATCTAGAAATGAATTTTGATGAAAACTTTCTAAAAAGAATTATAGATAGTAACAATACTTTTTTTCCACTTTTGAGGTAACAATTAGGGAGTTAGGTAGTAGTCATAAGGCAATACCATCAGGCAATATCCACATCTTGGTAACAAAGGAGTTTAGTTTCAACTTGAGTAAAATTAATGATTTTGGTACTCTAACATTGATATTTTAGAAAGTTTATTAAAAAGTATAATGTTAGGAAGATCATGTTGACACCAAAGTGCTTGGTATTCTAGCTTCTTTTGCTAGAATGCAAATTAATTTGTAAAATGATTTAGTAGAAAAAATCCCAAAGAAACTTACATGATAGTAAGTAAAATTTAATTAAATATATTTTTTAGGTTATGTGCCTTTACATGTTGTCTTGTTACAAAGCTTCATTAATTTATCATCATCATTATCCTAGCCTTAGCTAGCCCCATTTTGTTGGGACAAGGCTAGGATGATGATGATGATGATTATCCTAGCCTTATTCCAACTATATGGGGCCAACCATATGAATTATCTTTTGTCATTCACTTGCAAAAAAGTAACATTAATACTCAAATCCTAGATATATTTCTTTATTTTTTCAAAACAAGTATATTTTGATTATTGTCAGAACCTAAAATAATTTGACTATAGGTACACCCAGAACATATAGCAAACATAACACATTAGAAAAATTACATAAGAATATAATGATGCTTTCAATATGACTCAAACTAGCAACATCTTGTCTTTGTTAGACAATGATTTAACTACTTGAGCCATCTATGTGATGTTTACTTTTTTATTGAGTGTTGGAATATAAAAGAAATACTTTAGAAGAATTATAAGGAAATATAATGATGGTACTTGAGCATTCAATCATCTACATTTTTATCATTTCTCCTTAACTTTAATAAAGTCACCTTTTATGATAGGTTAACTTTCTAGGTTTTTTAGAAAATGACCAAATGTTCTAATATAATATTCTTTAATCTTATCATCAATGTATAATATCAACAAGCTCAAAGTTGAACTAGGCCTAGAAGTAAGACTCTTGATTTAGAAACTCCAAGTTATGAGTTCCATTTTAGTGGACAATTCTAAGTTATAAAGTTCTAATTTGGATGTTGATGAGCGGTGAGTAGACCCTATGCCCAACCATATGAATCACCAAGTGTTCATGCACGATCTAGTCAAATTCTATGGACTTACAACCTTCTAAGCACACTGGTCTCTAGGAAGTGAAATTGATCATTACACTTGTTGTCTTCCCAATTACACTTATGAAATGCAAAGGTATGGTTAAGTGTAACTGAGGCATATGATTTTTATCATTTTTATGTTTTGTATTTTAATTCACCTAAGGGTAAAGAATAATGAATAAAAATACAATAATTAAATTGCTAATTTAATCTAAGTAGCTACATCTAACTAATCCTAACATAAGCATTTGTTCCCACTTGCAATACACATCTTGAACATGTTTAACACTATTGGGTTACCAAACATTAAGTGTTACTGGGGTTACCAAGCACCAATTGTATGGTCAAAGTGGTTGTACTTATGTGCTTAATTAATCGCTATTTAATCTAGCTTAATTTAGCTTAATTACTTAAACCTATAAAGGAAATTACATAAAACATTAAATGCATAAATGAACAATTAATCTATTTCAAAGTGTTGCAAGGTTTATCAGAAAGCTCATCTTTATTTCCATAAACACTACCGTCCTTAGGTACAACAGTGCTCCTCTAGAAGAGGTCATGTTTTATGAGTTTCTACTGCCTGCTCTTGGGATTATTCTTGCTGCTCCCTTCCAGCTCTTACTCATTTGTTCCTTGGTTGAGATGGTCCTCCTTGTTGTGGGCATTTCAGTCTAGGTGCCATCTATAATCACAACATGACCAAGGATTAACACTTAATGTGTAACTTTGAAACATTTGGGATACCTTATCTCTTGAGGTAGTTACATGTGGCTAAGTTTTGATCATGGCTTATTTAATTATTTTAATATTATTTTATTATTACCTGATTAGATAGGTTATCAAAATGTATTAGAAGGGTTTAACTCTCATAGGTTGATCATTTAATATTATTTTATTCATTAAACCCATGGGGGAATTAGAAAATTTCTAAAAAAATTTCTATTATAAACCTAAGGTTTATGGCCCCCATGATGTAAGGGGTACCTCTAAAAGCTACAGGGTTGAAGAACGGAGTGAATCAGACAAACAGTTTGAAAGTTATGAGCTCTAGAAGGTTTTGGGCTTTAAAAAATTGCAAAAACTCCCCTTACGTTTGAAGCAAATGGCAAAAAAAAATCCTAAGTGATAGCCTCTATATATAGAATACTTCCCATGCATCGACTGGGCCTTGTCGATGAGGCCTAGTCGACACAGTCAGCTGCATCGACTAGGCCTAGTTGATGCAGCTATTGACCATTGTTGACCAAGTCAAAATTAGAAAAATATAAGAATTTTTTGAATGAAATTGAAGTCAAATGAAATCTCAATAAGCTAAGAACACAACGAAATACATGAAGACCATTTTAGAGTTCACAAATAATGTAGAATGATTGTAGAAATGCATTAAGAAGCATATAGTTGGATGCAACTAATGGGGAATGCAAAATAATTGATTACCAAGATGTCTAAGGATAAGGAACTTAACTAGCCCAATCGAGAGCTACGCAAGTGGGTCCTTCCCATAGCAAGCTTATGCCCTTTTTTTTCTTACATAACCTCAACAAAGGATTTCATGGGCCCTACAGTTGATTAATGGTTACGAAAAGTTAAGGGCCAAAACCTAAAGAGTCTATCGAAGAATTTCAACATGTCAAACTAAGACATTAAACAAAAACATGAAAACTAGTAGTGAGGTGAGTTATGTAGAGCAATGATGAATAAGATAGAAAATGGAATGGATGTCCCAATCATGGTCACATGAAGTCCCTTGTAAATTTCATGGTTAAATAACCTAATAAAGTCCAACCTTAGTCTAGACCAAAACCACTTTTAGTGACTTCACATCACCACTCTAGGACCACTCCACCCCCTCAAGACACAAGAATGCTCCCACAAATAACCACCATTTCTTATTTGAGAAGAAAAGAGAAGTAAGAAGTGAGAAAGGACCTTAGTCAAAGGGAACCTTCAAGAATGGGCAACATATCTTTCTAGTCCCATAACTAGTGCTTGTAGCCCATTTATTTTATCTAAGGGAGTGTTTTGAATTCCCATCATGTTTTTTTAAAAAACATTTTATGTTTTTCATCAATTTTTGAATGGGAACCACACCATGCAAAAACTTATTCAACTTCTTATTATTAGTCAACATGGAATGGTAAGAAATCCATGAAAATGCACATGCACTCATGCAAGTACAGAGGCACAAAGAGTATTGAATCCCTTTGAAGTTACACTCTTTTCAAACCTTTGAATCTTTCCCAACCTTGGAAACTACCAAGGTCACAAGTTCGTTAAAGTTTTATTAATGAAAAAGGGATCTCATATTTCCAAAACTAGGAAAACCATAGAGTTGATGGATGGGTGGATGACCTAGACTCACTATTTATTCCATGAAAAAGAAACCTGTCTTAGTTATTGGTCATCAAAATTCAAAAATAAAAACCAAACATTAGCAATCAAAAACATTAGGTACAAACCAACATTAGTAACCAACTACATCATCACTAATTCTTGTTGGCAATAAAGCATGTTTATTAGAAAACAAGAAACATTCAGACCAAAATAAAGTAAAGTATAGAAGAAATTGTCAAAATATTTAAGAAAAATAAAATAGAAAAATGATGTTGTAAAAAAAGATTTGGAAAAATAATAGTATAAAATAAAAATGGTATAGAAACAAACAAAGTATAAAACAAAAAAGTAGAAAAACTAAGTCATTTATATAATTAGCATAGATGACCATCTACTTCATAACTAAATTGAAAGGAGGAGATCCAAAATATTGAGCATGGTTGTCCATTCGATGATGCATTGTTTGCACTAGTTTGCATGGGTTCATGGAAAGGTTTGACTTGTTGCATGTTAACTAGCTATTTCTTATGTTGGATCTCAGGTTTGTAGATTAACATGGTCCTAGAAGGAAAATTTTCATAAATAATGTAAGATTCTTTCCACAACATCTAGAACTTAGTTTGTTGAGGTATGTGTGTGGGGTTCCAATAGAGAACCTTATCTCTAGGTTGGAATTTCACTTTTCTTATTCTAAGGTCATGGTGTTGTTTATTGAAAGCTTTGTACATTTCATTTAAGGATAGGGCTACAAATCGATTCTCATCTAGCATGTTAAGGTTAATCAATCTCTCTTTTTTTGCTAGGCTTAGGTCAAGTTCAAGGTCACAAGCTATTGAAAGTGTACAAAGTTTGGATTGAATTGGTAGAGTTGGTAATTTTTCATACACCAGCTCATAGGGAGAGTAGCCTATAGGGAGTTTCCATGTTGAGTGGTATGCCCAGAGGGCATCATTAAGTTTTGTGCTTCAATCTCTCCTATATTTGCTAATTGTTTTTGTTAAGATTTTCATGATCTCCCTATTGGTAACCTTAGCTTGATCGTTGGCTTGGGGGTGATAGTGTGTCGTTAATTTATGCTCAGCCCCTAAGTGTCACATGAGCTTACAAAAGGTAGCACCTATAAAATGAGTACCATTATCAGAAATCAATGCACGTGGCATTTCAAACATATTTACAACATTTTGTTATACAAACCATGTAGTAGTGGATGATGTACGATTGGTAACGATTATTGCTTCTACCCATTTGTACAATAGTCAACAGTGACTATTATGTACATCTTTCTATTTGACATGGGTGTGATAAGACCCATGAAGTCTATGCCCTAGATGTTGAAGGGTTTTAATGGTTGGATCCATTACTGAGGTCCCTCCATTCGAGTGGTCATCCCATCGTCTTGTTGACTGCATTCACAAGAGCGAGTGAATTAATGGGCATCCCTGAAGATTGTTGGCCAATAGTGCCCTACCATTAGGACTTTAATGACTATGCATGTCCTTGCATAATGGCCCCCACATAGGCCCTCATGAGCATCTTGAAGAACATGCAGTTGTTTAACATCAGGAACACATCAACGAACTAGGCCATCAACATACACTTGTGATGAAACATCAGTTGGCTACATTAACACAGCCATGTTGAGGTAGATGACTCAACGTAGATGCCTTGACGTAGATGCCTTGAAGCATGTCGTTGCATTTACTAGCTACATTGATGCAACCGTGTTGAAGTAGATTCCTTGATGCATGTAGTCACATCTATTTGAATAAAAAGTTAAATTTTGTTAACTCCAATATTGAATGTCCAATATCAGATACCCAATCTCAGGTACCAAGATGTGATGTCAGATATCTAATATCATGGGATGAATATCGGCCTATAAATATAGTTCTTGGGCACATGGTTTGGATAGAGTTTTGCTAATAGAGTAGCCGAACTCTTGCAGTTTTATTTCATAGTCTTAGAAAATTATCAATGAGCAGTCGTAGTGTGGATCTGAGTCAGTTGCACAGTGTCTTATTTGAGTGGCAATGTACCTGAACACATTTTGTGAATGACAATAAGATCAAGATTGATTCTTATTCATTGTAGCACTTTGACTTTGATTATATTTACTTTCCATTGAATTTACTTTTCATGTACTTAGTTAATATTTACATTTTTATGCATATTAATGAATTGGTAGAATGAATGTGGCCACTTTCGAGCATAAGCATGTATTTGCATGGTAACCCCAACAACATTATTATTTGGTTCACCTAGTAGCATAGCACTTGATAATCCTAGTAGTGGATATGTGGCTTTAAAACGTGTACGACAAGCTGGGAATGGATACTCATCTCCTGTAGACTAGTTTAAACTTTACTTTCCATTATTAATTAGATTAAATAATTAATTTCTCTATTATCATTAGGAATAACATAAGGCAACAACAACATCAATCATCATATGCCTGACTTTGGACTAAATCATACGTGACAAAGCTACCATTAGTCTAAGTGGGAAGATAGTGAACTACAATCAAGGCATGACAACTTAGATGCACAACTAGTCCCATCCATGGAATTATACTGGATCGTGTGTGAACACTTGTGATTCGTATGGTTGGACATAAGGGTACCTCATCGCTCATCATTAGCATTGTTGCTGGGGATGGTGCTAGTAATCTAGATTAGGTATATTATACATGATCATTGTAAAGGTATTAATGATCTATCTTTTAGAAAATATTAATATTTTAAGTCACACACGTTATTAGGTAAAATCATGTCTTCTTCACATAGGATCAAGACTACATCACATGATGAAAGCTCTCATGGGGGAAATGATAGGATCTATACTGAAGAAAATTAGAGTGAACAACCTTAAGCAAGGTTTTCCTATGCCCATTTAGATCCTTACTACACTCAAAGACTATGTTCAACTAATGTAGAAAATTCTAGAGAAGATGAAGTAAGTCCTAGATCAAGGAAGACCTCAAGGCTTAGGACCTCTTCTAAACCTAGACAAGATAAATCAAAGGACGAAAGGAAGAGCTATAGAAGCCATGGCAATTCTCCTAGCTCCTCATCTTTTTCTTCCTCTTCAACATCTAGTCCTAATGAAGATGAACATAGGTATAGAGATAGAGCTTTATTAGGGGATCAAGATAAGGATACAAATTGAACCCAAGGGTAAAATCAAAGACATCAAAATGAGTATAGACAAGATTGTCACAATCAAATGAATAGAAATAGAAATTTTCATCATAACATGTCTGATGACAATGAATCCTTGTTGGCCACTAAGAGCTTGATGTAGATCATAGAGGTAATTAAGATACCTCATAGCATGGCAAGGAAAGTTGCCTACCCAACCTTGATATGAATAATATCCCTAAGTTTGCAAGAGGCTATGATTCTAATCCTCAACATCATCTACAAGCCTTCCATGATGCTCTTGTCTTATACAAAATTGAAAGAAGGTGGCAAAAGCTTAAGCTCTTTCCTCAGACACTAATCGATGAAGCTGAAAGTTGGTATAGATTGTTGGAACCAAGTTCCATCCACCAGTGGTCCACAATGCTAGAACTTTTCAATGAAAAATACCAAACCTATGTGAGAGTGTCCAATGTAAGAAAATAAATCCAAGAGTGGAAGTAAGAAAATCATGAACCCTTGGATGTGGCTTTGGATAGATACTATTTGCTACTACATAGATGTCCCCACCATGATTTCTCTCAAAAAGAGCAACTTTTCACATCATAGATGGGCTTCCTAATGAAATGAGAGAGACCCTTTGGATGTATGCTCAAGGTCAATTATATAAACTAGGAATCCATCATATAAAAAGGCTAATTAGGCAAGTGACAAAAGAAGAAAAATAGCTATGAAAATGAGAGAATGTAGAGGAAAATGACTGGGATCCAACTCTTCAAAAGAAGAGGGTCTATATCTATGATGAGGAAAAAGAAGTAGCTCTCATTGAGCTTGAAGCAAAGTTGGATAAGATGTTGGAATGGATAAATGAAAAAGTTATAACTTGTGTAGAAACCATATAGGAGAGAGTAACACAAAACAAATTAAGTGATCACAACAAAAGAAGGAAAAAGAACCAAGAAATAGCTAGGAACACTTATTAGCAAAAAGAGAAAATGACCATAGAAGAAGAGGCTATAGATTCAACCGTTGAAGAGGATGATGGATGTGACATTTACCTGTATGACCATCCAAAGGAATATTACCCAATCATGTTACATCTACACGAGTATTGGGCTTTTGCATTGAATCCAAATTTTGTACAAAAGCAAATGCCTAGGAAATTACCTTACTCATAAGGTAATTATAGACAGTCCTACAACCAACTATACTATCCTAATGGGACTTCTTATCAGCCTCAAAACTACTATCAACTGCAGTGGGAAAACCCACAGTCATGGGGGAGTCCATCATTAAACTAACACTACCCTTATTACCAACTGAACCCATATGAATATTATGTTCAACAACTTGTTTCCCTGACTAATTCCACTTTCTCTACCTCAAACTACTACTAATACTCTCCTGAATATCATCAACCTGCAACATCTTATATGAGATCACCACCTCACACCTCTCACCCTACATCATATCCTCAATATTTTCATACTCACCTCCACCATATGTCACCGCCAATAACACAAGAAGGTTTGGGATCACAACATCAATGAAATAATGTCACTTGTGCTATGTACATGAAAATGATAATGCTAGTAGATCTCAACCACAACCTCGAAAACATCCTTTATTTAGGGTAGTTTCCTCACACAAGCACAAAACATGTAGACTTACTAGCACATCAAAACCAGCACAAGGCCAATTTGGTGTAACACCCTTCCTTGTTGGAACAATGTCTCCTAATCATACAAAAAAGCCAACCATCACCAAGCCAACATAAGACATAAACGATAAACCTATCATTGTAGAGAGACAGAAAAATCAATGCATCACTAATAGTAAAGGGTGCAATTGTGGGCCAGAAATTCAAAATATTAACACAATCCACAACAAAGTTTAGGAGAAAGTGCATGAGCAAAAACCAATCTACATAGTAGCCACTAAACGAGAAGATACCCAATGGCTTGAAAATGAGAATATAAAATTGTTTCAAAGATGCATGGACATAATTAATTCACTTATTAGTTCTAGACTTAAGAAAATGGACCAAACAGGGGATATTAAATAGAGGATATTGGTTCTAGACTTTGATTATACACTAGAAAAGGATATGAAACATAGAAACTTGGGAATTCAAATAGAAAATCAAGAAGAGGAAGCAAACACATATGGACCCCCCAAAATGGAAATACCTTTAAGTCTCGAGGAAGATACATCTTTGAATGATCTAAATGAGACTATCACTAATGTTAGATGTGTTACCACATGATTAATTAAATTAATAATGGTGATAGATGATAAATTAGTGGTGTCTAACTAGGGGATTATGCGGTCCATCTCCTGAATGTGTGGTAATAAGATTAATTGTGGGGCAGATGCTACATCTTGGTTTAGGAACAAATAAGTATTTTTCATATTTTTTTTATTTTACAATTATTTATCATTTTCCTATTTCTTTCAAAATTTTCTGATTCTTCATATGTTTTCCATTTCTTAATATTTTTCTTTTCTTTATATTTTTCTCTTTTCTTGAGTCATTATCTTTTTTCTTTATGAATGTATTTCATGTTTTTATTAATAAAAATGCCAAGTCATGATGCAGAAGTCAATGCTATGTGTTGGGCTTTTGTATTATGCTATTAAGATGATTGGGTAAGTAATTGTGTAAAGTAGTGAGACCACCTCATCCATCTCTCCCATTCTCTAAATAAAAGGTCTTTTTCATGGAAAAAATTTGGTTCTTTTTGTATGAAACTAAAATTAATCAATGAACACTATAGCTTAAAGTAAGAGGGAATGACCAAGTGGTAATGGAAAAGGGTGTGACCTCAAGGGGACTTGTTGGGTTATCTTTTTGACTTCTTTCATGTGGTTTATGACTCCTCGTGGAATGTATCATCACTCCTTCATCGATTACTAAATAGGAAGCTCTGTCTTTGCATGGTGTGGTTCCCATCCAAAAATTAAAAAAAAAAAGAGAGAAATTTAAAAAAAAAAAACAAGAATAATGGGCTACAAGCATTGGTTATGGGGTTGGAAAGACATGTTACCCATGTCTAAACATGCCCCTCTAACTAAGGCCCTTCCTTCTTCTCTTTTCTTTTCTCTTGGAGTGATCATTATTCTTTGTGGTGGTTATGGACTCATGTTGGTTGATAGGAAGGAACACATCAACACGAGGTCACTGTTCATTGTATGGACTTAGTTTGAACTTGGATGGATAGGTATGTTGATCATTTTAATCACATTTTTCACAAGAACCTATTGTGGACATGGCAAGTACCTTACATCCCAATCTCTGCAATCCCTTCTCATTCCATTATTCACCTCATTGCTACATGCAATTATGAGCCTTTTGGTTTTGTGTAGCATAGTGCAACACCCTAGCCATAGCAGTTGTGTGTTGTTTGAAATAAAGGCATGGTCAACATTTAACTTCTCGAGTGCCCATGGACATTAATAGAAGTGGTTATGCGAAGGCATTATGGTAAGAGCCTACTTTGGGGACGACCCAATTGCATAACTTCTATTGATCATGGCTTTGAACTAACCTTTACATCTTCCAAAACATCAATGATGGTTTCTCTGAATTTATGCATGATTTTGGGACTACTTCTCATCTATTTCATTAATTTTTCCTACTTTTCTATTTCCATATCCATTAATATTTCTTGGCCATCTTCTATATTAGACCTTTGGTTTCAATTGTTTGAACACTTATGTGCTTCTGGAGTTATGCTTATGAGTCATGGGGGCTAGGGATGTCTTCTTTGAAATTTTTATAACATCATATTTTTTAACATCATGGTAACTAATAGTAATTGATCAAAATAATGTGAATATCCTTATGATTTTAGTTACCTCATAGCCCTGGGCATAATATGCTGTAATCATTTTATGCTTAAACACAAACTAAGGAATCTAAAAAGGGCTGATTATTAAGGAAGAATTTACCAAAACTAATGTTGATTCTTTGGTAACTACAAGTGATGCTAAAAGAAATGCCTAAGAAAGAAGGTCTTTTTCCAAGAACGAAAACAAAGCCAAGAGGAGGACAATGGAGGATATGCCCATGGACAAATTATAGCATGTACAAGATAACAACTCAAACTTCACAAGTTTGCTAGATCTATGGGATGATGAGAAGAAATTTCAGTCCATCCTTTAAGAATGTTCTGCATAACCAAAGAAGCTTCGACATAACAATCAATGTTGGAAGTTTGCCATCACTAGTGGCAATAAGAAGAATCATCTTCAGTAGATTTTTGAAGACCTCTGAAAATTTTGTAATCTTCAATGCTTGTCTAGTATTTTTATCACTTTGTCATTTTGTATGCATCCACTCAAATAAAATTTTGTAATGAGGCACTCAGAGTCAATCAGTAGTTAGCATTAGTCAATAATCCCATCATTCCAAATTTTTTGCAAAGAAAGCTCGATCTTATCTTGTTAACTTGAGGACAAGTTTTTACTCATTCATGGGGGTATGATGAAGCATTGGTTGGCTATGTTGAGGCAACCATGTTGAGGTAGATGCCTTAATGTAGATGCCTTGACGCATGTCATCGCATTTGTTGGCTATGTTGACATAGTCATGTCGAGGTAGATGTCTTGATGCATTTTTTGAATAAAAAGTTAATTTCTGTTAGCTCCAATATCAGATGTCTGATATTAGGGGCCAAGATGTGATGTTGGATATCCAATATCATGGGATGTACAATGGCCTATAAATCTAGCACTTGGGCACATGGTTTGGATAGAGTTTTTTCAATGAGTAGCCAAACTCTTGCAATTTTATTTTGTAGTCTTAGAGAATAATTAGTGAGTGCCTGTAGTGTGGATTTGAGTCAGTTGTATGCTGTCTTATTTGAATGGCAATGTACTTGGACACATTCCATGAATGACAATAAGATCGAGACTGATTCTTATTCATTGCAGCACTTTGACTTAGATTAGATTTACTTTACATGCAATTTACTTTTGATGTACTTAGTTAATATTTACATTTTCATGCATATTAATGAATTGGAAAAATGAGCGTGAGCAATTTTGAGTGTAAACATGTATTTGCTTGGTAATCCTAGTAGCATTATTGTTTGGTTTGCCTAGTAGCATAGTTTTTGGTCATCCTAGTAGTGGATACGTGGGTTCAGGACATGTACAGCAAGCTGGGAATGGACACTCATCACCCATAGGCTAGCTTAGACTTTACTTTCCAGTGTTAATTAGATTAAATAATTAATTTCTCTATTATTGTTAGTAATAGCATAAGGTCACAACAACATCAATCATCATATGCCTTACTTTGGACTAAACCATACATGATAAAGCTACCACTAGTCCAAGTGGGAAGATAGAAAACTACAATCAAGGCATAACAATTTAAATGCACAACTAGTCTCATCCATGGAATTTGATTGGATCATGCATGAACACTTGTGATTCATATGGTTGGGTGTAGGGGTACCTCACTGCTCATCACCTTGTAAAGGTGTTTGTTAATCTCCATGAAGCATTTGGCCTAATGAAGAAACTGTTGTTTCTTTCACTAGTCTAACTCTTATGGCATCTCTTGAGTGAGAAGATAAGTGAGGATGTCATTGTACCATTTTGGTTTTGTAGACACTTATTCATTTATTGTGCCAGCAAAGAGGAATTCATCAAAAAATTGACCAAAACGTGGGCTCTCATCCTCTTTTTTGTCCCATCGTAACCAAGATAAGTGATTAGTGACCACATTCTTAGTCTCCTTTCTATCTACCATTGTGAGATCAAAATCTTGTAAGATCACTAGCCACTGTATGACATGAGGGCTCATTGTTGGTTTATTCATTAGCAAGTGAATGGCATTGTGGTTAGTGTGCACAAACACCTTATATCCAAGCACATAGTGCCTAAACTTTTCCAAAGCATGTAGCACAACCATCAACTCTTTCTCCGTCGTGGTGTAATTGAGCTACGTACCCATAATGCTTTGACTTGTGTAGTGGATGTAATATGGACATTTTTGATCATCCAACTGCATAAGCATAGCTCTTAAGGCATAGTTTGATGCATCTATCATGATGTGAAATTGATAGGATCAATTAAGTGCTTGTAGAATTGAAGTCTCTACAAGCTTTTCCTTAAGTTGTTGAAATGTCTTTTCACATTCCTTGGTTCATATGAATGGATCATTTTTCTTTGTGAGCTCAAACAATAATTTTTTGGTCTTAGAAGAATTCTTTATTAATTGTTGATAGTAGCCAGTGTGTCCAAAGAATGACCAGACAACTTTAACAATTTTTAGTTGACAAGTTATTCCTTGAATGATCTAAATCTTTTTAGGGTACACATCAATCCCTTCTTGAGAAATTCCGTGTCCCAACATAATGCCCTCATGGACCATGAGATGGATCTTTTGCCAATTAAGCCAAATATTAATCTCCATTCACCTTTTAAGCACTTGCTAAAGGTGGTCCAAGGCTTGCTCGAATGTAGCATCATAGGTGGAGAGGTCATCCTTGAAGACTTCCACCCAACTACCAATTTGCTACTAAAAAATGCTTAGGACCAATCATTGGAAAGTTGTAGGGGCATTGTATAGACCAAAGGGTATCTTAGGATATGTAGAAGTCCCCTAAGAACTTGTGAATGTTGTTTTGGCTTGATCCTTGAGTGTGATTTGAATTTGGTTATAGCCACTATAACCATATGAAAATTTATAATAGAAATGCGTAGAAATAGAATCCAATACATGGTTCACAAATGGTAATGGAAAATGATCTTTGAATGTTGCCATGTTCAATAGCTTGAAATCAATATAGACCTGTCATTTTCCATCTTTCTTTGGCATAATTACAAGTGGGCTAACCCAATCACTATCTGCAATTGGATAGATGAACCTCACCTTAAGAAGTTGTTCAATTTCCTCTTTCACGACCTATTTCAATTTGGGGTTTAGCCACTACTTCAGTTGCTCCTTTGGCTTTATGGCCAGATTGGTATAGATGTAACGTTGGCATATCCTAGGGTTAATCCCTGCGAGTTTAGGATATGACCAAGTAAAGGTTGTTGACTATTTGTTGACCACCTTCAACAACATCCTTTTTTGCTTAGGAGCAAGATTAGCATTGATTATCATTAGCTTGCCATTTTTCAAAAATGCATATTCCATGATAGTAGGTAGAGTTTTTAACTCTAAGAGCTTTTATTTAAAATTGTTATGGATTTACAACTCTCCCCAATTGGTATCATCAAGTTCATCATCGGAGAGTTGGTGATGAACTTGCTTCAGTTCATCCATGCCTTCAACAGAGGCACAAGTTAAGCTCTTAGTAGGTTCCATGCAAAGTGTGTTGCTCTCAAAATTAGTTATCAGCCAGTGGGTGTCCTTTTGTTTTGTGGCTATTGCATATAGGTACTTTTGGATTTTTTGATTCATTTTCACACTGTCTGCATGTCTTTATTCATGTGCTTTTAATAGACTAGAGTTTTTGCATACAATTGAACCTTGTATTGTTGTACATGATACATGGAACTCACTTATTTTCAATCTTTCCAAATGCATTTTTCTTAGAAATCTCTAGGAAAAGATCTTTGATGCCCATTTGTACATCAAAAGTGCTCAACCAAGCCCTTCCCATAATGATTGAAAAGTCCCCCTTGCAATTTTCAACTTTGATTACTAGGAAATTGGTAGGATATGACCACCCATAGATAGTGGTCATAATGTCCTCCATTAGTTGCAAATGAACAATGATGGGTTCTTCTACCAATTCTAAATAGATGTTGCTCTTCTTGAGAGAAGATAGGTTCCAAGCATTGTACATTTTGTGGGATATTATATTAACACTACAACCTGAATCAAGAAGAGCTTTGCATGTTTCATTCTTAGCAATCTACAAGTAGATGAGAGGGCTTCTAGGATTAACTCTTTTCCTAGGAAGGCTGCAAGTATTGATCTAATTAGATACAACATGGGTTAACATAATTGTGTAGATCTTGGGAGGTGTTTGGTTTGAAGGCCTTTTAGAAAGAATGGACGTAGAGGGTGAAGGAGATATAGGGTGACTAATCGCATAAGTAGGTGAGGGTTTAGTAGGGCTATTGGTTTGAAAGAATGGTCTTTGCAAGATTTGGGTTCCGAACCATTCAGCTAAGGAGCCAACTATAAGTTAATAGCCTTGGTAGCATTACACTATTGCTGTTGTGTGAGAATTTCACCTTGCATGGATGGAGCAGGTAGTAATTAGGTTGAGGGTGGAGGAGCATGTTTTGAAGGATGAGAAGGATGATAAGGATATGGGGTTTCCCCTCTAGTAGATGGAGAATGAGTTCTATAATACTATGTTGGGTAGTAGTGATGCTAAAAAGAAGCATGATTAGAAGAGTCACGCAGAGACATTGGTTGTTGAACATAGTACCCATATGGATCTGGCTACCTGTAAAGGTACTGCTACCTTGGTGATGGCATCCCCCACGACTATGGGTGTTGTCACTGTTGATATTTCTCATATGGTTGTGGTGGAGCTCCACTTGGATAATAAGCTACTTGTTGTTTGTGGAACTACCTTGGGTTGCCTTGAGGATACAGTAACTGTAAGTGTGACACACCAAGAAAACATCCCTTGGGATTTTCATATTGGTAGGTGTCACAACTTTGATTTTGACTCCATAACCTCTTCTACTTCTCTAACCTTATCCTTTCCCCTTTGGTAGGCACATTTAACTTCTTTTCTTCTCCAGTGGTCTTGATCACTACCTTATTCTTTGGATTCTTCTACAATTTTTAGAGTAGTTTAAAATCTTTCATCCAAAGATTTCTACATTCTATCAACCTTAGTTGAAATTTTAAACATAGATTTTTGAATTGGCAAGGCTTTTTGTTACACCACCTCATCAAGTGATGCTTCCCCCTCACTATCACAGAATCGAACTTCCCTTTTTCTGATGGAAGGGTTCCAGTTATACTCTTTAGCACTTTCCCATTTTCTCAACTCACCTTTCTCTTTTACAACCTACTCAATCAACCTTTGAATCTAATGGGCTCTTAGTTTTGATAGTTTTCCTTTGGCATAGATCCCAAGAATTCTTCTCATTTATGATTGGAGACCATCTATGCTATGGCAAAGCTACTCTTGTTGAGAATAACCATGGCTAGAACATCTATGCAAAAGGGAATAATTCCTACCATGGCTATGTCCAAGATTTCATGTGTTCCTTGTCACCAGCCTTGGATTTGCTTTGTCAAATTGAACACTATAGAGTACATCTTATATTTATCATTAAAAAATTCAAGCATCGTACTTCATCTATGAATTGATTCTGGCTCCAACGAGGGGTACCAACTTTCTGCTTCTTTTATGAGTGTTCTAGGGAATAGCTTAAGTTTCTGCCAATTGTTTTCTATGTTTTATAAGGCATAGGCATCATGAAAGGCCTAAAGATGGGTCTGTGGATCTAAGTTATATCCCCCTTCAAATTTTGGGATATTATTCATATCTAACCACTTGATTATGCTATCCTTCATATGCTTGGTTAGGATCTTGATTACCTCTGTGATGTTCAGCATGCTTCAAGTTTCTAGCAAGGGCTCATTATCTTCATGATTTTGATGATGCCTATGATGTCCCTTACTACCCCTTCAATCATGGTGGGGCCTACGATCATTATCTCACTATTTACCTCCATCAAGGTTTTTCCCCCTATAGTTTTGATCAAATTTGGAGGAAGAAGAAGAAGATGCAAATGAAGAGGGCAAAGAGGGAGGAGGATTACCACCACCATGGTTTTTACACCTCCTCTTTGCTTGTCATAACCATTATCATCAAATTTTCTATCATCATGATGCTTGCCCAAGCCCCTACCTTGACTCCCATTTTTACCTAAACCCAGATTGTTGATAGCGGACTGTAGATTCAGGTTCAAGCCTCCATCACCAATGTCAAGGAGCAGAGAATCTTCATGTTGAAAACCCCCAGAGGAAGGATCCTCATTATCATTTTGGTTCAACAGGAGCATGGGGTTGGTGAACCATTTCCCCTTTATAGCTTCATGGTGCTTCTCCTGCTGTCAATCTCATTTGTGTTGTGTTTCTGTGGGCTAGTAGTCTTAATAGTCATGGTCTTGCACAACGTATTCATCATGGAGGTCCTAGATGTCCAACCTCTTAAGAGTTTGGAGTAGCATCCCAAGAGTAGATTGGTCGAGAGGTAACACAACATTGCCTTTCATATCTCTCCACCACAACTACTCATCTTGATGTAGGATGAAGGTGAAATCAGGTACAAACTCATTTGGATGAGTGTACCATACCTTGAATTCTTAGAGCACTGGCAATTTTGAATCATCATGCCTATGATAAGTAGACATTTTGGATTAGAGAAAAATTTAGTGTGTTCAAATTATAATTGTAATTATTAATTTTTTAAATGTTTGTGACCTTAGGGTTCATTCTAATGATTTTTAAATAATATTCACTAAGTCCTAGATAGCACATGTATCAAACTACAAGTCCCTAGCAACGATGCCAATGATGAGTGGCAAGTAGACCTTTCTCCCCAACCATATAAATCCCCAAGCATTCACATGCAATTTGGTTAAATTCCATGGACTTATAGCTTTCTAAGCACACTAGTCTCTAGGAAATGAAAGAAACTGTTGCAATCATTGTCTTCCCAATTACACTTATGAAATGCAAAGGTATGGTTAAGTGCAACTAAGGCATATGATTTTTATCATTTTCATGTTTTTTGTTTTAAGTTACCTAAGGGTAAAGAATAATGAATAAAAATAAAATAATTAAATTGCTAATTTAATCTAACTAGCTACACCTAACTAGTCCTAACATAAGCATCCGTTCCCACTTGTTGTATACATCTTGAACATGTTTAATGCTACTGGGTTACCAAACATTAAGCGTAATTAGGGTTACCAAGTGCTAAACGTATGCTTGAAGTGGTCGTACTTATGTGCTTAATTAATTGCTAATTCATTTAGCTTGATTTAGCTTAATTACTTAAAGCACTAAAGGAAATTGTATAAAACATTAAATGCACAAATAAACAATTAATCTATTTCAAAGTGTTGCAAGGTTCATCAGAAAGCTTATCTTTATTACCACACATACTACTGTGATCATGTACAACAATGCTCAAATAAAGATCTATACACTCTTTAACTTTTACTACGAGCACTTAGAAAAATATTCTAACTTTCAAATGACAAAATTATAAGAGCTCTACTATAACTATGACAAAGATGTCATAAACACAACAGGTGAGCATGTATTTATAAGCAAAAAAAGACACTACATCGATGAGGCCACGTTAATGCATCAAATCCCATATCGACGAGACCACATTAATGAGGTTGTGTTGACGAGGCTGCATTGACAAGGCCTTATCGATGGAACCCAAGAAAACGTGACTCATCATATGTATGTCTTAGGGGTAAATATTATTAAGTGATGACCAAAATCATGATCGATAATGTATTTTGAAAATTATTAAGTACCAAGGTTTGTGAAACCATATGCAAGATGAGTATTAATCCTCTAAGCGATGATCCTTAAATCATGAATGCTAATGTATTTGACAAATTATTAAGAACCAATTTGGAGAGGAGATTACAAGATGTTAGAATCTAAAACATTTTTTTCAATAATATTTACTATAATACATATAGTTAAATTAGAACTTTATAATTTAGCACTACCCACTTGAATTGAACCCATAAGTTATAGCTTCAAAATCAAGTCTTACTCTAAACTAATACTTCATTGTATTTCAAAGAGATTAGTAAATTGTGTAGAAGTGAATCATTTCAATATATTCTCTAAAGTACAATTTAGAAAAAAAACTTTCACATTGGATTATTTGATCACTCTTAGATTTTAAATTAAGCTAGCTAAGAATTAAAAAAAGCTTATTCATTAGCTTTATTAAGTTTTATAAGGCATATTATTCAATTCTAACATATAGAGAAGACTTATTGATCTTAATGTCAAGTTTTGATTACTCAATGTAATTTTAAAGTTGCAAAGATATCATGTTTGAATTAAAGGAAATAAAGACTAAAGAAGCCTACACATTCTATGACAATATAATATAAGAGTTAAATAAGTTTTTCTTATAAAATTTTTTTATTCATTACTAATAATGATGGATCCAACAAGTGCCTTGATTAGCATGCCCTTCACAAAAACTGCCTTTGCATTCAAATTATTCACAAAAGCTTATTAAAATACAAAAGCCAACATTCCAGAGCTTTAAGTATCATCATTGAATTTCCATTTAAAAGTAAAAAAGAAAAGATTTAATAAAAGCATTTCAGGGACAAGGCCTAAACAGTGCTTAAGGTAATTGTCATTTCAATATTCATCATGATAGGGACAAATCTAAATAGTAAGTATAGGGGTAATCTGAAGGATCATGATAATGAACAAAAGCTAAAATTACTGTCATAAAGTTCCGGTATCCCATAATCAGCATAGTTATTCCTGCATATTCCTATCACAACCATCAGCATCACAGTTTTCATCAGAATCGTTAGCAGACACTTATGCATATTTCTCCTTAGACTCAGCAGGATCATAGTTATTAAGAGCATAATGATCAAACAGCAGCTGCTGCTTGGGTTCCCTCCGTGTCACAGTTATCATCAGCTGCATGGTTATCAAAGAGGTCTTGTGTCTCCCCATCACCGTTACGAGGATGATCAGTATAATGTACAAATGGAGAAGAAGAACTATGTAGGATGTACAGACGGACAAGATTAACCATGAGGGTTTATAAAACTGCTTACCTCATTTGTAGAATCTGTGTGTGCAATTTTGGAACCTGTACTTTGAAATTCTGTAAAATCCAGATCAAGTCCATTTTCAGCGACAATTTCTTTTATCATTTCCAACTTTGTATCCTCGGTTGGTGTATTTTTTGACAGATATTGGATCATTAAGGCACTAACATGGTGTTCAGAGCCCAGCTCCGTAGCTTGCATGATAAATGTATGGCCATATTTTTTTAGCGAAATATGACCTAATTTTAAGAAGTTCAGGCAGTTCTTTACACCTTGCCGCAGCAAAAACCAAACTTGAAATCGCCACATTTAAATAATCAGACTATAACTTATTTTCTTCAATAGATTTCAGCGATTCTATAACAAGCTGGCAGAAACCTATCATCAGACATCAGCTTGTAAGCATTCAAACTACTCATTTCTTTGTAAAGCAACTCTGCTCTATGTCCAATGTTTCCAGTATTTCCCACTTGAAGAAAGGAAACAATGTCCATCTTATCCTGTCTGCAGACTGCTTCGTTTCTTTTCTTTAAAATTTTTATGCGGTTCTGCAAAACTGTGAGAAGTTCTGTGTATTTTGGAATCTTCCACTACCACCTGCACATTTCAACCAGAAATTTGGCATTTTATGAAAGTAATTCCTCTTTTGTAGTTGAGACTAAGCTTTCCTGGTGGAGAAATTTGATGAACGAACTTTGTACAAGTCTACTTTAACCTGTTTGTCCAAGAATTATCATCAGATTTATCGCGAGTTTTATTTCAGGTTTGATTAACGAAGAAACTTCAATACATATCTGAAAAGCATGACTACTAAAGTTTAGAAGCTATACCTAAGCTAAGTGAAAGGCAACTACCATTCATATAACCCTTTTAAATATTGTCATCTTTTTTTTTTATTACAAGCACTATATTTTTGTAATTGTATGGTACAATAGTGATGTTGTACTATACTGCAGTATTAAGTACTATACTGCAGTATTAAGTATTTAACTGGAGATATTTGCAATGTAGCTAATGTAAACAGTTGTTCATCTCTATCATTTGAATGCTGTTAATATCTAGTTTAAATCTAGTTAATGTCCATTCATATTATAAATATGGTTACATGGAAGCCTTTGGCTTTAATCCTTGTGCTATCTTCTTTCCCACTCTTTGTTGTTCATTGTGATTGAGAAATAATCTCTAAGTTGACATGAAGGTCTAGGAGAAGGTCCAGGAGACTATTTCTTGCTGGGGGTTTTCTCATTTTTCCCTAGGATATATTCTTATGTTTTTCTGTTGATTTAATTTTTACTGTTATCACAAATGATCTAAAAATCACAAGCTATATCATGAACAATCTAAAAATCACAAGCTATACGGCTGCAACCAAAGCAAAGGAATAAAGAAATTCTGAAAGGAAGTAGGGAGTTGTCATGGGAGTTGTGAATTTATTTCAGCAGTGGCAGCCATTAATTGCAGCTTACTACAAAAGCAAACAATGCATTGATTAAAGATAACATGTTTTCTCCCTTTATTTTGCTACAAAGTATGGATCTCTATCTTGCTTTTTGTTAGTTTGGAAGAAATTTTCTCTAAAAGCTCACTTTTTATTTATTTGCATTACCTTACCAATTTTTAGCCTTTCTGTTTCAGCAACATTTTTTAAATAATTGCTTTTGCTTAGAGGAAACCTTAAACCCTCAAAGTTTAGATGAAGAAGAAACAACACTTTTATTGAATTTGAAAAAGAATGGTGGCAAGCATTAAAACAATGTTTGTAAGGAGTCACTTTCAACTTTACATATTTTAGCATCATAATGTTCTAATTTTAAAAATCTATTGTTTGCGATTCATCATCATCCTAGCCTTATCTCAATAAAATGGGTTTAGCTACACAAAGTACTTTTCCACCATTTACCTCTATGAAGAGCTAGATCTTTGTTTAATTACAGTTTTTTCAAATCACATTTAATTGTTTTTTTCCTATATCTTCTCCTGTCTTCCTTTTTATGGCTTATCTGAAATAGATGCCACTCCAAGTCTTCATATGATATCTGTATTGTGTAGTTTATCTCTTCTAATAATATTCAATATCCATCTAACCATCAACATTTCCTAAAAAGTTCATTTAGCTTTAGAGCTAAAGCTAAAAATTCTAAGTTTTCGGCGACTAATCAAAGCTAAACAAAAAACAAAAACAATTGATCCAGTTTTCTGCCTAACAAATTCTATTAGTATATGGTTCAGTATTAAGAAAGGATCGTAACGATGAACATTTAAACTTTAGCAATTTAGTAACAAGGTAAAACATTAGCCATTACGAAATGATACAGATGAGAGATTTTAAAAACAAAGAAAATCAGTAATACTGAAGTTGTTGACGAAAAGCTAAATTTGAGAAGCAACATTTGTTATCGATATCACAGAGATAATGTCAGACACCACTACTTACGAAATTGTACACTCTCATTTGCAGCTGAAACTAAGCTTTTATAGCACGTGAAATTTGATGAACCAACTTTGTACAAGTTTCTTTGTCCTGTTTGCGCATGAAATATCATCACATATTAAGATAACATAAACGTGAAATTTAGTGAAGACATAAATAACCAAGCAACATTAATGCATAGCGTCAAAAACCTGACCACTGAGCCAATACTTTAAGAAAAGAATAAAGAAAGCAGGAAAGAGAACAGTTCAATTATCATGGAAGTTATGCTCATAGATTGAAAAATTGGATCTCATCGGCAAATCGGCAGTCCTTTTCATAAATCAGATCGGAAAATTCTGAATAAATCAGTGTAAGAATCAGATTGAAATAGTCAATATTAGAAAAATAGAACAGTTATATTCACCCATGTTGATAGTTGCAATTTGCAATTTCCAATTATTTTTATCTAAGAACTCAGTTAAAGTGGAAAATCAAATATAAAAATTTTACTTTTCCATTTGCATCCAAATTAGTAATAAATAATACAGTAAACTTTAAAAATTAATAAAAATATAACATAATTTAATAGATTAAATGTCCGATCTTGCCGTATAAAGCAGATATATGGTTATGCTATTTCTAAGTAGCGGCTGCCTAAAACCTTGACAGAAATAAACTAAGAAGAAATTGGAAAATAGTTTTTCCCTAATAATGTAAACCCTAAACCCTCAAAGTTCACGTTAATGCAAAAACAACACTTTCGCTCAATTCGGAAACAGTTGCAGGAAGTTTTGAATGTGTTTTGAATTACCCACTTTTAATTTTACATCTTTGTCGCCTTATAAAGCTACAAAAATCTATTATCTACCATTTCTATGGATCTTTCTCTAAACATCAATCCAATTTTTGACTGCAAGAAATATACTGTCTGTATTCAATTTGCAAATAAAAGTTGATCCAGTTTTCAGCTACGAAAATCTATTAGCATAAGGTTCCGTTTACGAATAATGGTATATGGATAATCCCGGGTAGATGAACGTTTCAGTTTCTGCAATTCATCTGCAAACTACCAATATCATTAATCATTTTAATAAGGAAAGACGTTAGTCATTCCGAAATGATAGAACGGAAATTTTTAAAGGAGAAAAATTCAGTAATATTTAACTTGGTAATTAGAAGCTAAACTTTAAAAGGAATATAAGAATACCTGCTATTCGCATCACAGTAATAACATTGGGCATGGCTTTCCAAAAATATTGAAATAACTATATCAGGTATTTTTATTTATCTAATTGTAAAGGCATTTTCGTTTCGTTTCAGAAGTATCAGAATACTGAGAATGGCTATACATTTCTAGTGCAGGCGTCAATACTGCTTGCATGTATGATTTGTAAACATGAAATGCAATTTACAATGCAAGAAAACAATAGCTCGTATGAAGAAAACAGATTACAAATTCTAAAAATAATCTAACACAATTACGTCTCAAACTTAGAATACCTTATTGGTGAAAGTCTAACCAGAATTCGCTGTCCGCTGTGGTAACGGTAACGTGCTTTCTGTTTGAAGGTGATATCATCCCATACACTTGCGAGTGCTCGTGTTTCGCCTTTTATGGTGATATAATATAATATATCAGCTCATGGAGAAATACCATAAAAGTACTAGTACAACTCATGGAGAAATACCATAAAAGTACTAGTACATTTTGAAGGTACCTTGCAGCAAACGTTAGCGGTTATGTGATTATTAACTTAGTACGTAGAGTTGGGTCTTTCTTTATTTTTGTTTCATTCACTTTCCTTTATTTTTTTGGGTTTATGGAAGGAAGCATCACATCAAGTGTCTATTAAGGGGAATGCCAACAACATTTCTTATTTGTTGCTATAAGGGTGTCACCTTTGGAAAACACCGATTGGCATTATCCAGAGTCTCAACAGCAGCAAGATTCAAGGTAGACTACACCTTAATGGTGTTGAGGATAAATATTCTTAAGTAGTCCACCTTGAGTCCTCCTTCACTCTCCTTAGTATTGGGACTTTTAGGTTATGTCAAATAGTGTTTTTAAATAGGTTGTGCTGAATAGTGTTTTCCAACTGCAACCCTGTTATTGTTGTCACTATTGGAGCCATGTGGTGACTGATCCCAATTATTGGGTTATGGGCTAGTTTCAATTACAGACAGTTTCTTGATGCATATTTATGTAACGTTCCAAAACTGTCTTGTAACTATAATTTGCAAAATATATAATGCAACTCTAGTGTGGCCATGAATGACAGCCATCTTGCTGAACCATGAAAATTTTGTATTCTATGTGTGCTTGTTTTTCTTGTTCTTGTTTTTTTGCTTGATTTGTTTCCTAACAAACTAGTATCGGAGCCAGGTTTGCAAAGGATCAGTGGAAGTGATGATGTTTGAGGATGGGAAAGTTAACATCAACAAGTTCGATGGGATAGACTTTGGGTTTTGGAAGATGCAAATTGAACATTATCTATACCAAAAGAAGTTGCATGAATCATTGTTGGGGAAGAAGCCAGATTATATGAGCAAAGAGGATTGGGAACTATTAGATCGCTGGGCTCTTGGGGTGATTCATTTGATGTTATCACGGAACATTGCATTTAATATCATCAATGAAAAGACTACTTAGGGTTTGATGAAGGCCTTATCAAATTTGTACGAGAAGCCATCCACCTCAAACAAGGTATATCTAATGCACTAATTATTCAATTTGAGGGGGTCTCAAGGTGCATCAATTATAGATCACATCAATTAGTTCAATGAGATCACGAGTTAGTTAAGTTATGTGGAAATCGACTTTGATGATGAGATCAAAACGTTGATCTTATTATCATCACTGCCTGATAATTGGTTTGCAATGGTGATTATAGTTAGTAATTCATCAAAAGATCAAAAACTAAAGCTTTCCGGAGTTCGAGATTTGATTTTTAGTGAGGATATACGTAAAAGGGAGTTAGGTGCATCTTCGGGTTTTGCCTTGAGTACTGAAGGCAGAGGTAGAAGTCTTCAGGAAGGGCCATGGAAAACCAAAGTCCAAGGGAAGAAGTTGATCCAAGGGTCACAAGAATGTCACTTGTTATAATTGCGATTAGAAAGGTCACTTTAAAAAATAGTGCATAACACCAAAGAAAAAAAATCAACATGATGATTCAGCAAATGCAACTGTTGAAGAAATTGCTGATGCCCTAGTTTGTTATGTGGATAGTGGTATTGAATCTTGGATTCTTGATTTAGGTGTGTCATTTCACTCTACTCCTTCTAAAGAACTATTCAATAACTATGTTGCTAGGAATATTAGAAAGGTTTATCTTGTAGATGATGAGCCATTGAACATTGTGGAAAAGGGTGGTGTTTATATAAAGACAACCCATGGGAAGCAACTGGAGTTAGAATTACAGAATGTTAGACATGTTTTAGTTTTAAAGATAAACCTTATTTCTATAGGTCAGATAGATGCTAAATGGTATAGTACAATATTTGGAGGTGGATCTTGGAAAATAATTAAAGGAAATCTGATCGTTGCTTGGGGAAATAAGGTGGGAACATTGTACACCACTTTAGAAATAAAAGATACAATGTCAATGGTTGATTCAGAATCAATGTTAATGTTGTGGCATCGAAGGTTGGGTTACATGAGTGAAAAGGGAATGAAGTTGTTGGCCTCACAAGGGAGATTACTGAACTTGAAATTTGTTGATGTTAGTTTATGTAAAGAATGTGTTTATGGGAAGTAGAAAAGAGTTAGTTTCTCAAAAGCTAGAAGAACATCAAAGACCAAGAAGTTGGAATTGATACATACAGATGTATGGGGACTAGCCCCAGTGAGTTCCCTTGGTGGCTTGTGCTATTATGTCATATTCATTGAGGATTCCATTAGAAATGTATGGGTTTATTTTCTTAAAAACAAATCTGATGTGTTTTTTACATTTAAAAGGTGGAAGGTAGAAGTGGAGAATCAAACTAGTTTGAAAGTCAAGTGTTTGAGGTTTGATAATAGAGGAAAGTATGATAGTCTAGAGTTTATGGCTTTTTGTTCTAAGAATGGGATCAGAATGATTAAGATGGTTCTTGGAACACCAGAGTAGAATGGTGTTGTTGAGAGAATGAATAGGACCTTGAATGAGAGAGCTAGAAGCATGAGGATATCTTCTAGACTACCAAATATGATTTAGGCAGATGTAGTCAACATAGTAGCCTATCTCATAAATTGAGGACCTTCAATTCTACTAGACTTTAAGATACCTAAGGAGGAATGGGTAGGAAACATAGTAAACTTCTCACATTTAAAAATTTTTGGTTGTGTATCATATATGCACTTAGGTTCTAATGTCTAAGATAAACTTGACCCTAAAGCCAAAAAATGTTATTTTATTGGCTATGCTCCTGGTGATTTTGGTTATCATTTTTGAGATGATCAAAATAGAAAAATTATAAGGCACAAGGATGTCACTTTTAATGAACATGTGGTGTATAAGGACAAGTCCAGATCAGAATCTAATAGTGCAAGGAAGCAAGAAAAGAAAAGTGAGAAGGTTGAATTGGAAGAGATATCTGAGAGGGATGTAGTTGGAAGGATTCAAAACAATTTTAGAAATAAGATAGCTAAAGATGAAGGTAAAGTTGAGTCAAAAATAGTTACACTAAAGATGAAGTTGAAGTTGAAAAGGTCTACTAGAACACTAAAGCCCAGAGATAGGTACTCTCTTTCATTACATTATTTACTTTTAACTAATGCTAGGGAACCAGAATGTTTTGATGAAGCAATGCAAGCGACAGATCATGTTAAGTGGGAGTTGGCTATGAGAGATGAGATGAAGTCACTCCAAAAAAATACAACATGGACACTGACTAAGTTGCCAGAAGGAAAGAGGGCATTGCAAAATAAGTGGATGTACAAGGTCAAGGAAGAACATGATGACAACAAAAGATACAAGGCAAGGTTAGTAGTCAAGGGTTTTCAACAAAAAATAGTAATTGACCACACAGATATTTTCTCTCATGTAGTAAAGTTAACTACCATTAAACTAGTGCTGAGTATTGTGGCTACTGATGATTTGCATCTAGAGCAATTAGATGCCAAAACTTCTTTCTTGCATGGTGACTTGAATTCTATTTTTTGGTTGCTACTATTTCTCTGTATTCCTTGGAAATTGAAGGGCCATTCCCTAGAAGTTCAAGGTTTAGTCATTCCTTGGAAGTTCAAGGTTTGGAAGTTGAAGGGTTGGTTGTTACAAAAGTTGAAGGGTCAACCATTATAGAAGGTGAAGTGTTGGCCATTACAAAAGTTGAAGGGTTAGGCATTGCAAAAGTTGAAGGGTTGGCCACTATAATAGTTGAAGAGTTGACCATTATAGAAGTTGAAAGGTTGACCATTACAAAAGTTGTAGGGTTAGTTGTTACAAAAGTTGAAGGGTCAAAAATTGAAGGGGTGCTATTTTTTTCCCTTTTATTTGAAATTTTGATGTATGCTATGTTTGTACCAAACTCGACATAGCACATGCATTGGGAGTTGTTAGCAGGTTCATATCTGATCTAAGAAGGGAGCATTGGAAAGTTGTAAAATGGTTCTTTAGATATCTGAAAGGAACTTTAGATATAATAGTTTATTTTAAAAAAAGCAACATTACTCTACAGGGTTTTTCTAATGTAGATTTGGGAGGTGATTTGAACAGTAGGAAGAGCACCATTGGTTATATTTTCATTGTGGGTAGTTGATGAGTGATGAGGTACCCCTACACCCAACCATACAAATCACAAATGTTCATGCACAATTTGTTAGAATTCCATTGATGACTAGTTGTGGCATCTAGATTATTATGTGTTGATCGTAGTTCGCTATCTTCCCACTTGGACTAGTGGTAGCTTTGTCATGTATGGTTTAGTCCAAAGTGAGGCATATGATAATTAATGTTGTTCTAGCCTTATGTTACTTCTAATGGTAATAAAGAAATTAATTAATTAAGCTAATTAACAATGGAAAGTAAAGTCTAGACTAGCCTATAGGTAATGAGTGTTGGTTCCCAACTTGTTGTACACGTCCTAAACCAACATATCCACTATTGGGACTACCAAGCACTATGCTACTAGGTGAACCAAGCAATAACGTTGTTGGGATTACCAAGAAAATATGTGTTTACGCTTGAAATTGGTCACACTCATTCCATCAATTCATTAATATGCATGGAAATGTAAATATTAACTAAATACATGAAAAGTAAATTGCATGGAAAGTAAATCTAATCTAAGTCAAGGTGTTGTAATGAATAAGAATCAATCTTAATCTTATTGCCATTCATGGAATGTGTTTAGGTACATTTTCACTCGAATACGACACCATACAACTGACTCGATTCCACACTACAGGTGCTCACTAACTATTCTCTAAGACTATGGAACAAAACTACAAGAGTTCGGCTACTTTATTGACTAATTTATGTCCAAACCATGTGTCCAAGTGCTATATTTATAAGCTAGCATACATCCCACGATATCAAATATCTAATAATGTAGCATGGGATCCAATATTGGAGCTAAGATATGAAAACTAAGATATCAGAGCCAAGATATTAGAGCCAAGATATCGGAGCTAAGATATCAAAGCCAAGATATCTTAGCTAACCAAAAATTAACTTTTTGTTAAATAAATGTGATATAGCATCAATGATATCACAAATGCAACATAGCATCAGTGATATCCCAACCAACTGATGACTCATCATATCCCCACGACTAAGTAAAAACTTATTCTCAAGTTAATAGGATAGAACCAAAATTTCTTTATGAATAGTTGGGAATGATGGAATTATTGAATGACATTAACTATTGACTAACTTTGAGTGCCACATTACAAATTTTATTCAAGTGGATGCATACAAAATGAAAGAGTGACAAAAAATTGGACAAACATTGAGGAATGCAAATTTTGCAGAGGTCTTCAAAAATCCACTAAAGATGATTCTTCTTATTGTTACTAGCGGTGGTAGACTTCCAACCTTGATTGTTATGTTTATGCTTATCTAGTTATGTAGAACATTCTTAAAGGATGGATGGAAATTTCTTCTCATTGTCGCATAGATCTAGTAAACATGTGATGCTTGAGCTGCTATCTTGTGTGTGCTACAATTTGTCCATGGACATATCCTGTGTTTTCCCTCTCTTAGCTTTGTTTTCATTCCTGGTAAAAGACCTTCTTCCTTAGGCATTTCTTTTAGCATCACCTATAGTCACCAAATGATCAACATTAGTTTTGGTAAATTTTCCTTAATAATTAACACTTTTTGGATCCCTTAGTTTTCATTTAAGCACAAGGTGATTACAGCATACTATGCACAAGGCTATGAGGTAACTAAAATCATCAAGTTGTTCACATTATTTTGATTAATTACTATTAGTTACCATGATATTAAAAAATAAGATAGAAAAATTTCAAAGTGGACATTCCTATCCCCCATGACTAACTCTGGAAGCACATAATTTTTCGAAAAATTAAAACCAAAGGTCTAATTCAAAATATGGCTAAGAAATATTAATGGATATAAAAATAGAAAAGTAGGAAAAATTTATGAAATAGATGAGAAGTAGTCCTAAAATCATGCATAAACTCAAAGAAAATGTCATTGATGTTCTGAAAGATGTAAAGGTTAGTTCAAAGCCATGATCAAAAAAAGTTATGCAAGTGGGTCCTTCCCAAAGCATGCTCCTACCATAATGCCCTTGCATAACCACTTTTATAGATGTCCATGGGCACCCTAGAAGTTAAATGTAGACCATGCATTTGCTCCAAACAACATACAACTACCATGGTTAGGATGTTGCACTATACTATACAAAACCAAAAGGCTCATAATTGCATGCAGTAGTGAGGTGAATAATGGAATGAGAAGGAATTGTAGAGATCGGGATGTAAGGTAGTTGAGCATGTCCACAATAGGTTCTTGTGAAAAATGTGATTAAAATGATCAGCATACCTATCCATTCAAGTTTAGACCAAGTCCATACCATGAATAGTGACCTTGCATTGATGTGTTACCTCCTACCTATCACCATGAGTCCACAACCACCACAAAGAGTAATCATCACTCTAGAAAGAGAAAAAAAGAAGAAGAAGGAAGAAGGGCCTCAATTAGAGGGTTGCCTTCAGGCAAGGGTAACATGTCTTTCCAGCCCCATAACTAGTGCTTGTAGCCTGGTATTGTGTCTAAGGGGTGTGCTTTGAATTCCCATTGTTGTTTTTTTTTTCTTTTCCTTTTTTATGGGAATCACACCATGCAAAGACTTTTAGTTTCCTATTATCGGTCAACGGAGAAGTGATGATACGTTCCAAGAGGATTCATAAACCATATGAAGGAAGTCAAAAAGAGAACCCAAGTCCCCTTGAGGTCACACCCTTTTCCATTCCCACTTGGTCATTCCCTCTTTCTTTAAGGTACAATAATCATTGATTAATTTTAGTTTCATGAAAGAAGAACCAAATTTTTTCCATGAAAAATACATTTTATTTAGAGAAATAGAGACATGGATGAGGTGGTCTCACTAGTTTACACAATTACTTACCCAATCATCTTGATAGCATAGCACAAAAATCCAACACATAGCATTGACTTCTACATCATGACTAGCAATATTATTAATGAAAGCATACAAAAAACCATTCATAAAACACAAAGAAAGCAACTCCATAAAAGAGAAACATATAAAGAAAAGAAAAATATTAAGAAATGGAAAACAAATTAAGAATTAGAAAATTTTGAAAGAAACAGGAAAATGAGAAAAAATTGTAAAACAAAAAAGTGAAAAAAACGCTTATTAGTTCTTGAACTAGGATGGAGCATCTCCCCCACAACTAATCTTATGGCTACACATTCGAGAGATAGACCACACAATCCCCTAGTTATACACCACTAGTTTTCTATCTATCACAGTTATTGATTTAATTAATCATGTGGTAGCACATCTAACATTAGTCATAGTCTCATTTGGATCATTTAGAGATGTATCTTTATCTAGACTTGAAGGTATTTCTATTTTGGGGGATCCAGATGTGTTTGCTTCTTCTTCTTGATTTTTTATTTTAATTCCTGGGTCTCCATGTTTAATATCCTTTTCTAGTTTATAATCAGAGTGTAAGATATATGCATTGAAGTCCTCTATTTGGTCCATTTTCTTAAGTCTAGAAATAATAAGTAGATAAATTACATCCATGCATCTTTGAAACAATTTTATATTTTCATTTTCAAGCCATGGGGTGTCTTCTGATTTAGTGGCTACTATGTAGATTGGTTTTTGCTCACATGCTTGCTCCTGAAGTTTTTTGTAGGCTGTGTTAATATTTTGAATTTCCAGCCCACAGCTACACCCTTTACTATTAGTAGTGATGCAATGATTCTTCTATCTCTCCACATTGATAGGTTCATCATTTTCATTAGATGTTGAAGTAACAATGGATGTTGGCCCTTTCATAGGATTGGAAGACATTGGTTGTGAAAGGAAGGGTGTTGCACTTGATTGGCATTATGCTAATTTGGATGAGTTCGTAGGTCCATAAGTGTGTTCTTATGCATGGAAATTATCCTAAAGAAAGGATGTTTCCAAGATTATGGTGGATATCTATTGGCATTATCATTTCTATGTATGTTCGTAGCACAAGTGGCATTCTCTCATTGATGTTGTGGTGTTGAACCTTCTTGTGTTATTGGAGGTGACATATGGTAGAGGTGAGTATGAAAATATTGAGGGTATGATGAAGGGTAAGAGGTGTGAGATGGTGATCTCATATAAGATGTTGTAGATTGATGATATTTAGAAGAGTAGTAGTAGTGATTCAAGGTAGAGGAAGTGGAACCAATTGGGAAAACAAGTTGTTGAGCATAATATCCATATGGGTTTAGATGGTAGTAATGGTGGTGCTAGTTTGATGATGGCCTTCCCCATGACTATGGATTTTGCCACTGTGATTGATGATAGTGGTTTTGAGACTAATAAGAAGTCCCACTAGGATAGTATGGTTGGTTGTAGGACTATCTATAATTACCTTGTGAGTAAGGTAATTTCCTAGTCATTTTCTTTTGTACGAACTTGGAATTCAATGCAAAAGCCCAATACTCATGTAGATGTAACATGACTAGGCAATAGCCCTTTAGATGATCATATATGCAGATGTTGCATCCATCATCTTCTTTTGTGGTTGAGTCTATAGCCTCTTCTTCTACAGCCATTTCCCCTTTTTGCCGATCAGTGTTCTTACCTGTCTCTTGGTCCCTTTTCCTCCTTTTGTTGTGGTCACTTGATTTGTTATGTGTTACTCTCCCCTCTAAAATTTCTATGCAAGTTGTAACCTTCTCATTTATCTATTTCAGCATCTTATCTAGCTTTGCTTCAAGCTAATTAATAGCATTTTGTATTGGCAAGGTTTATTGTGAAATCACCTCATCTAGAGTTGTCTCTTTTTCCTTATCATAGATGTGGATCCTTTTTTTTTTTGAAGAGTTGGGACCCACTTATTGTCCTCTACATTCTTTTGTTTTCATAGCTCTCCTTCTTCTTTTTCCACCCACTTAATTAGCCTTTGTATCTTATGGACTTTCAGTTATGAAGCTTATCTATGACGTAGAAAAGTTGCTCTTTTTGAGAGAAATCATGGCTTGGACATCTATGTAGTAGTGAATAGTATTTATCCAAGGCCACATCCAAGGGTTCATGATTTTCTTTCTTCCACTCTTGGATTTGTTTTCTTAGGTTAAACACTCTCACATAGGTTTGGTATTTTTCATTGAAAAGTTCCAACATTGTGGGCCATTGGTGGATGGAACTTGATTCCAATGATCTATACCAACTTTCAAATTTTTCTATTAGTATCCTAGGGAAGAGCTTAATATTTTTCCACTTATTTTCATATTTTTCAAGGCATAGGCATCATGGAAGACTTGTAAGTGATGTTGTGGATCAGATTTATAGCCTTCCCTAAATTTAGGAATGTTGTTCATGTTAAGCTATTTGATGCAGCTATCCCTTTAATGCCTTTGGGGTATTTGAATTGTCTCCCTAATCTATGTTAGGCCCTTAGTAGCCAACAAGGGTTCATCTGTACCATAACTTAATAAGCCTCTAATAGCTTATGCAATGCTTGGGGGTTGAACATAAACTAACAACACCCTACCACCCCCAAGCGAATGGTCAAGTAGAAGTTACCAATAGGAAGATCATGAAGATCCTAATGAGAAATATTAGAAATTCTAGGAGAGAATAGAGCACCAAACTCAAAAATGCCCTCTGGGCCTATCACTCAACATGGAAACTCCCTATAGGCTACTCTCCCTATGAGTTGGTGTAAGGGAAACTACCAACACTTCCTATTCAATCTGATCTTTGCACACTTTCAATAGCATGTGATCTAGATCTTGACTTGAGTCTAGCACAAAGGGAACAATTGATTAACCTTAACATGCGAGATAAAAATCAATTAGTGGCCTTATCTTAAAATGAAGTGCATAAGGCATTCAATAAAAAGCATCATGACCTTAGAATACAAAAAGTGAAATTTCAACCGGGAGATAAATGGATGGAAGCAATGCCTAAATGGATGGATGACCTTGCTCAATCCTATAGATTTCCTCCTTTCAACATAGTTGTGGGGGAGATGGCCATCTGTGCTAAACATTTAAATTGACTCCTCAAAATTTTTTTAAAATTTTTTATTTTACACATTGTTATTTTTTCAAAATTTTTTTACAACATCATTAGTACATTTTATCTTTCTTGAATACTTTACAATTTATTTTATATTTTTTCTTTATTCTTGTGTTAATTTTTCCTATCTTCTAATAAAAAGAGCTTTATTGCCAACAAGACATGGTGGTGCTATAGCTGTTGTTATGGTGGTTTGTACTCAACATTTTTGATTGCTAATGTCTTGTTTTTATTTTTGAATTTTGATGACTGATAACTAAGACTAGTTTTTATTTTCATGAAACAGGTAGTGAGTCCATGTCATCCACCCATTCACAAACTCTATGGTTTTCCTTATTTTAGAATTATGAGGTTCCTTTTTCATTAATAAAACTTTAACAAACTTGTGGCCTTGGTAGTTTCCAAGATTGTAAAAGATTCAAAAGTTTGAAAAGGGTGTAACTTCAAGGGGATTCAATAATCTTTGTACCTCTATACCATCCTAAGTACAAGTGTGTTTTTCATGGATTTCTTACCATTATGTGTCAACCAATAACATGAAGTTGAATAAGTGTTTGCATTCTGTGGTTCCCATCCAAAAATAATGATGATGGGAATTCAAAGCATACCCCTTAGACAAAATAAATGAGCTATAAGCACTGGTTATGGGACTAGAAAGACATGTTACCCATGCCTAAAGTTCTCCTTTAACTAAGGCCATTTCTCACTTCCTGCTTCTCTTTTCTTCTCAAATAAGGAATGGTGGTTGTCCATGGGAGCATTCTTCTGTCTCAAGGGGATGGACTGGTCCTAGAGTGATGATGCAAAGTCACTGAAAGTGGTTGGTTTTGGTGTGGACTAAGGTTGAAATTTATTGGGTCATTTAACCATGAAATTCACAAGGGACTTCATGTGACCATGATTGGAACATCCATTCCATTTTCTCTCTAATCCATTAATGCCCTCCATAACTCATCTCATAGCCAGTTCATTTTTTTGTTTCATGTCTTAGTTTGATATGTTAAAATTCCTTAATAGATTCTCCAAGTTGGTCCTTAACTTTTCATAATCATTAAACAACTATGGGGCCACAGACTCCTTAGTTGAGGTTATGCAAGGGCAAAAATGGCATGTGCCACTATGGGGAGAACCCACTTGCATATATCGTGGTTTGGTTAGTTAAGTTTCTTACCCTTAGACATTGCCACAATCAAAATCTTTCATGTGCCCCATTATGCATCCAACTGTGTGCTCCTTAAGGCATTCTTCTTCATCAAATCTCATTTTCTACTCATTCCTCAATTATTTAAATATTGAAACTCTCTTCTAATATTTTCGTCATGTTCTTGGCCTTTTGGGCTTCCATTTGATCCAAATTTTGTTCAAAAACTCATTTTTTTCATTACTTTTGACAAAGTCAATGATGGTTAACAGGTGCGTCAACTCATCTATGTTGACTTGGCCTTGTTGATTAGGCCCCATTGATGTAGCCCAAAAATCCTATAAATACCACCCAACACTTTGAAAGTTTTTGTCATTTGCTTCAAAATAAGAGGGAGGTTTTTGTGATTTTTTAGAGCACAAAATCTTTTAGAGCCCATAACTTTCACACCATTTGTCCAAATCACTCTATTCTTTAACCTTGTAGCTACTAGAGGTAAGCTCCTAGTCATGGGGGCCATAAAACATTATGGTTTATGAAAAAAAATCAAGATTTTTCTAACTCCCCCAAAGAAATAATAAATAAAATAATATTAAACCATTAATTTTTAAGAGTTTAATCCTTCCAAAAAACTCTATTTAACTTAAAATTATTTATTAATATTAAAATAATCAACTAGGCCATGATCACAACTTAGCTAAAGTGTAACTACCCTAAGAGATAAGGTATTTCCAATGTTTCAAAGTTACACATTAGGTGCTAATCCTTAGTCATGTTGTGATTGTAGATGGCACCTAGACCAAAACGCCTACAAGAAGGAGGACCATTTCAACCAAAGGATAAATAGCCCAGAACTGGAAGAGGCTAGGAAGAACAAGCCTAGGAGTAGGTAGCAAAAATTCACATAATGGGTCCTCTTTGGGAGGAGCTTGAAGTAGAATCTATTTGATAGGTTTCCAAAGAAGAGGTTGCAACTAAATAATCCCAAAGAGTAGAGGCACTAGGGCCTATACCAAGACTTAAGATCTCAATGACATAAGCTTGCCTAGATACAATCAAGCCTCATGATGTCCAACGCTTAATTCTCCAAGAACTAAACTTTGGATCATTCTTAGAACATGCTTCACCAAAAGTTAAGAAATAATTGCAAAGCTCTCCCATGTGGCCAATCATCACTATGAGTGGGGAGTGGTATATGTGAGAGACATATCTTTTCTAGAATAGTAGGAACGTAGGAGCCAATATGAGAATCAAGGACATTCAAGTGTCCTACTTGGTAGAAGTAATTGTGTAGGCTTCTAGCATGCTTGATTCTAGCACCCATTTGGCAAAAATATTGATGCAAGAAAACCTTAAAGCAAAAAGGGAGTAGACCTAGTGGTGTTATGGGGTTGACTGTAAGGAGTTTGGCATGCTCACATTGGTGGAGTGTATGTACTTCAAGATAACGACTAATCACCTTAATCTAATGGTGAGGCCTAGTAAGGTGACAGTCTTCTTTGTCCATGCCTATGCCCCTCTAAGCAAGAAATTACCTATTAACCTTTCACAACTAATCTATCTAGAGATAGAGAAGCACTTTAAGGAGAATAAACATGAAAGCAAAACCTTGTTGTTTCAATACCTTATTAGAAAACTTTGTAAAAGGGTAGGGATAGTTTGCTATGTTAATCACACAATCAGGCATACTCCAATTATCTCCTAGTTTAAAATGATGAAGGATAAGATCCTTGTCATATCAAAAGAAGAGGAGCATCCACCTTCACCCCTACCACCTATTCAAAAAACAATGTTGGAGGCCCGTGTGACCATTGAGCACTTGCACAAGATCCGAGAGCAACTCTTACATGAGAAAGAGCAACAAGCAAGAACAAGTGGTGGGGATCCATCTATGTACTAACCTATAATGAGTTACCTCAATGAATTGGCTTGAATGATCAACTAGATAGAGGGAAGCGAGCTAATAATCTTAGCCCAAAGAATGTAGCTATTCACACAAGGTTGAATCCTAGTACCCAAGAGGTCACAGTGTCTCTCTCGCAACAATAATAATTCTTAGAAATCTCTGGGAATGCTGCTCCTTTTCTGGTGCACTTAGGGGAGGGAAAAGGGGTAATATATTGGTGATGTATCACAAAGAGTAGGAGACAATAGCAGAAGTGGTGGCCGATAGAATCGCTAAAGCATTGAAAGCACCTATAGTGTCTGTACCAAATGTTTCTACACTTAGAGATGTGCAAACATCTATAAGAACTATTAGCAGAAGAATAAGTATAGCCTAGCACAAAGAATTGCTGGATCAACTAGTGGGAACTAAATAACTAATTTCAGATATATTTGATTTTCTAGATAATATCACCACAACCTAGTTGGAGTTGCTTAAAGCAAAGGACAAGTGCATCATTCTAGAAGGGCAACTCGAAATGACTCAAACACAAAACCAATGCTTGGCTGTAGAGGTTGCCAAATTAAGAGCCCATATTGCTAATCCTATGCTCCTAAACCCTATAGTAACAAGAGACGAAGCTTTTCAATAGCTTCAAGATAGGGTCAAATAGGTTGAGGTAGGGATGATGATTACCTTCTTTGACTAGTCCATGGTTGAGAACAAAACATATTCAATTCAGAAGGACTTGGTCTAGACGCATCAAAAAAATGAGATGCTGATCACAGAAAATCATCGTCTACAAAATGTTAATGTGTGAAAACAACAAATGTAGGAATTCATCCATCAACAATAGGAGTAGCTAGCCAAGGTGAACACTAAGCTTAGGAGATTAACAGTAGAGAATAGAAATCTCTCTATGGAGGAAGTCCCTGCATTACACTAAAAATCTATGATCAAGATTATCGTCTAGAAGAATGAGGCTTTCCAATTTAAGAGAGTCAAGAACCACTATAGAGATTAGGTTGGCCTAGAGAAAGAAGTTAATGAAAGACACATCCAAATGGCTAAGGTAAAAGTCAATGAGACCCTCCAGCAACTCTAGCAAGGAAAGAAGTGTGGAAACCTATCATTGATGGGATAGATGCCTGCAACAATGTGGAGATCCGCATGAAGGAGTTGCAGATTAAAGAGATGACCAAATACATGGAGTTTGCTAATCTCAAATATGAAAACCTAGAAATGTTGACTATCAAATGGCTATGGTTAGAGTTAGAAAAGCAAGTGGCCAACTCATACTTATTGTTCAAGGTAGAGCTCAAGCATCACAAGGACACCAAGTAAAAGCTTGAGACTACAAACACTAAAGTCAAAGTTCTCAGGAAAATATTCATTGATCAAAGATCAACTATTGAGAACCTGGCCAGAATAATGAATGACTACCATGAACTAAAAAATGCAATTAGGGCATTTGGCATCAAACACAAATAATTTGCTACCTTGTTTATCAATGTCAAGGAGCTATTCCTAATAATGCCCTATCCTTGGAATGTGCCCATTCCAGCCCACATTGGTGAAGCTATGTGAACTATGCATGATCCTAGAAGTAAGGAGGAGAAGATGAAAGCATTTTTGGATGCTTTCCATCTTCCATTAGAAGTTGCAATAGCAGCAGGATAGCCATAACAGCCTCAACCACCACATGCACATGAAGCAAGAGAAGGTCCTTCGAAACCTTAGGAGCCTCCATAGCCTAGGACCATTTAATCTTCTCCATCATTTTCACACCATTAGAGGAGAATGTGTTTGTGAAATTTTGTCCTGGTGTTTAATTTTGTAGTCCTAAATACCAAAAAAATTTGTAATGATTGTATATCCGTACACTTAGGCACTTAGTGTTTGTTTGTGTTTTTTGTATGTTTGTCATTAGTCAATAATCCCATATCTTCAAAAATTTGTAAATAACTCAAGGATGAGTTTTCATTCATTCATGGGGGTATGATGAATCATAGATTGGTTGTGTCAATTGGGCCCCATCAACTAGGCCTTGTCGATGCATGATTTGATGTGTTAATGTAACCCCATTAATGTAGTGTTTGGTTTCACCTATAAATATGCACTCACCCATCGTGTTTATGGCATGTCTTATCATAGTTGTAGTAGAGCTCTTAGAGTTTTGTCATTTGGTCTAGTATATTTTTCTAAGTGCCTACAGTAGGAGTCAAGAGTGTGTCGATCTTCATTCGAGCACCATTGTACTTAAGCACAACAATGTATGCAACAATAAAGATGAGCTTTTTGATAGACCTTGTAGCACTTGGAAATAGGTTAATTATTTATTTATGTGTTTAATATCCTATGCGATTTCCTTTAATGCTTTAATTAATTAGGCTAAACTAAGTAAAACTAAACTAGATTAAGTAGCGATTAATTAACCACATAAGTACAACCACTTCAAGCATACACTTGGTGCTTGGTAATCCTGTAATGCTTAACATTTGGTATCCCAGTAGTGCTAAACATGTTTAGGATGTGTATAGAAAGTGAAAAAGGATGCTTATGTTAGTATTAGTTAGGTGTAGTTAGTTAGATTAAATTAGCAATTAAATTACTTCATTACTTCCATCCTTTATTTTAAGAACCCACAACATAAAACATAATAATAATAAAAATCATATGCCTCAATTACACTTAACCATACCGTTGCATATGACAAGTGTAATTGGGAAGTGAATAACGTCAATGTATCGCATCGATGGGACCTCATTAATGTGGCCTTGTCAATGGGGCCTCGTTTGTGTGGTGTTGCCCCATTGACAGGGCCACGTTGACATAACATTTGCTACATCTATGGGGCTCTATTGATGTAGTACTATAGCAAAAACTATAAATACAAGCTCCTAGCCATGTTTATGGAGAATTCAAGTCATAGTAGTAGTAGAGCTCTTGCAGTTTGTTCATTTAAAAGTTAGAATATTTTCCAAGTACTCACAACAAGAGTTATTGAGTGTACAGATCTTTATTCAAGCACTATTGTACCTAAACCACACTAGTGTGTACAGCAATAAAGACGAGCTTCTTGACAAACCTTGCAGCATTCTGGTAATTTAAATGTTTTATTCTTGCATTTAATATTTTCAATTATTTTTTCAATGGTTCTTAGTAATTAAGCTAATTAAGTGATTAAGTAAGATAAGCTAAATAGGTTAAATACATAAGTATGACTGCTTCGAGCATAAACACATATTTGCTTGGTAATCCTAGTAGCATTATTGCTTGGTTCGCCTAGTAGCATAGTGCTTGGTAACCCAGCAGTGGATACATGGGTTCAGGATGTGTACAAAAAGTGGGATTGGATGCTTATGTTAGGACTAGTTAGAGAAAAGTTAATTAGTTAAACTAAATTAGTTGTTAAATTATTTCATCTCTCTACTTTAAGCACCAAAGAACATAAAACACAAAACAATAAAAATACTATGCCTCGATTATACTTAACCATACCATGTGCATCACAAATGTAATTGAGAAGACAACGAATGACCTTTAGGTAAAGGTTCACTTCCTAGAAGACTAGTGTACTAGAAACTATATAGTCCATAGAATTCGACTGGATCACACATGAATGCTTTGTGATTCATATGGTTGGGCATAAGGGTACCTCGACTACTCATCAGGAATACAATGAATGACTATTAGGGTAGGTTCACTTCCTAGAGGCTAGTGTATTGGAAGACATAAAGTCCACAGAATTCAATTAGATTGCATGTGAACACTTAGTGATTTGCATGGTTGAGCATAGGGGTATTCGTCACTCATCACTTGGGCATCAATGTAATAGTGAATAGTACCTACCTAAATCATACTTATCAAAATCCACATCAAGGGATTCATGATTTTGCTTCCTTAAATTAGATACCTACAAGTAAGTTTAGTTTTTATTATTGAAGAGATCTAACATTGGTGCTCCACCAACATATGGAGTTTGCTTCCAATGATATGTATCAGCTCTCTACCTCCTTAATAAGTGTCCTTAGAAATAACTTGAAATTTTTTTCATTTTCTATCAATGTTCTACAAGACATAGACATTATGAAAGGCTTATAGATGATTGTATGAATTAACATTGTAGCCTTCTTCAAATCAAAGAATATTGGTCATGTTAAGCCACTTGATGTAGCTTTACTTTGATGCATGGTTAGGATTCAAATAGCTTCCTTGATGTTAATCATGTAGATGTGATGATGATAATTATTATTTCTTGAAATGATAATAATTTGATGAAAAAATATTGATAATTGATAAAAAATTATTTACCATGAATTATGCTAATTTACCATGAGTTTTTGTCTTTAGAATACAAGCTAATCATGATTTATAATTTGTAAGAACAACTAAAAAATAAAATTGAGGATACCATGAGTGGACTATGAGGGCGCAACAAGATATGATTTCATAAAACAATGAAATAAGTAAAATTAATGATTTCATAAGTATACCACAATTATTGTATAGGTTATGGTAAATTTGTCTTATCTTTCTAAAGAAATCATTAGTCATGCTTTATTACCATAAGACATGGTTGTCAATCATGTGTTATGATTGAATCATGATTAAAGATTTCAATGATCATAGATGGTGGTGGCTTTGTGGAATGATTTTGAATGCACAATGAGCTAGCCACAAGTCATGGTTAGGTTGTGGTGAGACAAAATACTTCAAATTTGATGCTTTTTGAAATTAGATTTTGATGTAGCTTTGAGATTTGATGTCGTCCAAGATTTTTGATCAATCTGAGATGATATCTTGAATACCTTGTGATAAATCATGTTTTTCATATGCTCCAATATCAGGGTTGTCATGATATTGGGTACACAATATCATGGCCCAAGATATGATATCATACATTCGATATCGTAAGGTTACTCCTGAGTCTATAAATATAGCCCCCAGGTGCATGATTGAGAGTAGTTTTTGATAGTCAAGTAGCAAAACTCTTATAGTTTGTTCATTTGAGAGTTAGAATATTTTCCAAGTTCCCACAACAGGAGGTCTAAGTGTGAATGGATCTTTATTCAAGCATTGATATACCTAAACACACGATTGTGTTGGCAATAAAAATGAACTCTTTGATTCATTCCTTGCAACACTTGAGACTTTCTTTCTTATGAATTTATATTTCATGCAATTTACATAAACATTATTTACATAGTAATTAATTTTGATTAATCAAGAAACTCATTAAGATACATAAGCATGACCCCTTCGAACATACATGTGACACTTGGTAGCTCAGAAAAGACTAGCATTTGATAGCACAATAGCGTTTGCACAAAGTTCAATATGTGTCTAGAAAGTGGGAATGGTTACTTGTGTTAGGCTAGATTAGACCATAGTTTACTTAGCATTTAATCACTCTTACTTTTATTCTTGTTCTAGGCAAGTAATTTGATAAAACATAAAATAGTAAAAATCTTACACCTTAGTCACACTTAATCATATAATTGCACTCCACAAGTGGGACTGGGAAGACAATGAATGGACAACACACATGCACTAATTAGTTCTAGCGTGCTTAGTAATTATAGTCTATAGAATTTGACCGGATCACATGTGAAGGGCTGTGATTCATATGGTTGGGCATAGGGGTACCTAGTCACTCATCATTGGCACCATTGTCGAGGACTACAGTTCTATGTGCGCTATCTAAACCAAGTGAAACTTAGTAACCTCATTTTTTGAATCCTAAGAGTCAAATCCTATGAAAACAAAAAAACTTTAACTGCACATTGCCTACAAGTGCATTAACACAAAATGTCTTCTTCTCACAGGAGCCCATCTCTGCCCAAGGTAGTCCAAGTGCCTTAGCAATACTAGGTGGTATATGCTCATCCCGATGAGTATGTACCCAACTTCACCTTCATTTTGTATCAAGATGAATTGTTGTGGTGACATGATATAGAAGGCAACATTTTGTTTCCACTTGATCAATCTATTCTAGCAATGCTCTAGCTAATGCTTGCATGACACAGGCTTCAACATCTTCATGGAAAATACAAGATGTGATATCCTGACTTAAGGGATTATCATCCCACTAAAGCACAAAAATTAAGGGATCATCAACTAGAGCACCAACACGAGCTTGTGAAGGGCAAGGGGACAAATATTTTTCCACCTCTGCTTGGCCCAATTGATGAAGGTGACCACTTCTTTAGTGTTTCTCCTCTCTTTGACTTTGTTCAAGGAGCCCTCAACTAGAATGTACAATCCAAAATTCATAATCTCGGTTCTAGTAAAAATGAATCCAATGCCAAAAATGGATCTAGAGAAGCAAGTCAAGAAAAGGGGGACAAAGGAGATCATGATCATGATCATGGTCATGAGCATCGAAGGAAGGGTGATAGGCATCAACATGGAGCAAGTTACCCTTCTTCTTCCCCTTCATCTTCTTCTTCTTCTTCATATGGCTCAGATCATGGTCGTAGAAGAAATAATCGTGATGGAGGTGACCAACGAGACCAGAACAATAGAAGGGACCATCGGGATAGTCATGAACGAAGATGTGGGCAATCTAGAAAGGCCCATCATCAAGAAAGAAGGGCTAGTAGAGAACATCATAGGCACCATCATCATGGCCTTGATGAACCTTTACTTGCTACTCGGGGCATGTTGAATATTAAGGAGGTTGTGAGGATTCCAACAAGGCATGTGAAAGACATTAGAATAAAGAGGATGGACGTGAATAATATCCCTCAGTTTGAGGGAGGATGCGATGTTGATCCGCAAAACTATCTCTAGGCCTTCCAAGATGCATGTGCCTTGCAGAATATTGAAAATGATTGGCAGAAGCTGAAATTATTTCCAAGGACACTCATAAAGGAAGTAGAAAATTAGTATTAATCCTTAGAACCAGAATCAATTAGGCGATGGATCATGATGTTGGAATTATTCAATGACAAATATTAAGAATACTCCCAAGTATCCAATCTAAGGAAGCAGATTCAAGGGTGGAAATAAGGAAATCATGAGCCCTTGGATGCTACTATTGGTCAATACTACTCTTTGTTGCATAGGTGTCCTGGCCATGGATATTCTCAACTTGATCAACTTCACCATATCATAGATGGGTTACGATCTAAAACTAGGAAAACCCTTGGTGTCTATGCCTAAAGGAGATTGATAGAGTTAAGCGCTTGTTGGATTCAAAAATTAATTAAGTAGGTAGCCAAGGAGAAGGGAGAACTAAAAAAATGTGAAAATCCAGAAGAATAAAATAGGTACCCTTCTATTCGAAAAAGAGGGGTTCAATTTTATGACAGTGAGGATGAATTTACCAGAGATGAGGTGGTTAATTAGAAACCCTTACCACTCCATAAATTACAATTAGAAATCATGGCTAAGGTCAATCAATTATGGGACTCCATGAACAATAGGTTTTAAGCTGTCTTAAAAATTGCTAAAGAGTCCAAGAAGCAAAGCGGTGAGTGTGTGCGCCGAAGGCATAAGGAAGCCAAACATGTCATATCTAAAATTAAAGGTAAAATGGTTGCAATATAGATGGTTGTAGATAGCAACTCAGATGATGATGGTAGGTATGACATTTTCCAGTATGAACATCCTAAGGGATGTTATCTAGTTGTGTCACACTTGCAGGAATCTGGGGTGTATGCCTTATATTCATGACTTGTACACAGGCAAACATCCAAAAGATTGCCTTATCCACAAGGAAATCCTTGACAGTTCCACCAACCATAGCAATATTATCCAAGTGAAACTCCACCACAATCCTACGCATTGTACCAGTAGTGGCAGCAACCACAATCATGGGCATTACCACCTCCAAGATAGGAATACCCTTACCGGTAACTAGATCCCTACGATTACTATGTTCAACAACTTTCATCTCCACAGGACTCCTTTGGTTATGTTGCCACTCACCAATCTCACCACTACCCTCCTAAAGCATACCAATCACCCTATCCAAGGAGGGATGCCACCTACTATCCTTATGCACCTCCTATCCCTGCACCTACTCCTCCATCTCCTACATAGCTACCACCTGCTCCATTCATGCAAGGTGAATTACTTGCCCAACCACAACAAAGGAATACTACGAGGGTAGTTAATCTGCAATTAGTTAACCCATCAAGCAAGTCAAAACCACAAACAACAAAAAGATCCTTCTTCTGACCTTGCAGTCCACCAAAGTCCTTGGACACATTGATGGTCGGTAACCCTGATCCTCCACCTTCCTCTATTTCCTCTTTATCCAAGTCCCCTTCAAACCAAAATCCCTCTTGAATTTATACTATAATGCTAACCCATGCTGTATCTAATTGGATTCAGCCTAGTAACCTACCCAGAAATTTATTTGATCTNTTCTTGACTCTAGTTCTAGTGCTAATTTGATCTTGCATGAGATATACACAACGTGGAATCTTCCTCATTTGAAGAAGAGCAACATCTAGCTAGAATTTGTAGACTAGTCCATCACTGTTCCATTGGAACTAGTAGAGGACATCGTAACCATCGTTTGTGGGTGGTCATACCCCATCGATTTCCTAGTAATCAAAGTGGAGAACTACAAGGGGGACTTTCCCATTATTATGAGAAGGGCATGGTTAAGTACTGTTGATGCCAAAATGGGCATTAGAGATCCTTCCTTGAAGATATCAAAAGAAAATGAATTTGGAAATATTAACAAGAAGAGGGTTCCATGTATCGTGCACAGTGATTCAGGGTGCCATTGTGTGTAGAATTTATGGTTAGTAAAGCAAACATCGATCTCTACATGCAAGTAGTATGCACCAGAAATTGAAATCTACAAATGTCTGTACATAGTAGCCACAAAAAAAGAAGGCACCCAGTGGTTGATAGCTGATTCTAGTAGCAGTACATTATGCATGGAACCTATTGAGGGCCTAACATATGAATATGTTACAAGTATAGATGAACTCGAGCAAGTTCATCACCAAATCTTCAAAGTAGTAAATGATGATGTCAATTGGGATGAGCTGGAAATTCTTGACAATTTTAAATAAGAGCCCCTTGAATTGAAGATACTAGTAGTTGGAATGGAGTACGTATTCTTGAAAAATGGAAGGCCAGTTATCATTAACGCCAAGCTTACTATAAAATAAAAGAAAAAGTTGATAAAAGTTGTGGAAAAATGGTCAGCAGCCTTTTCCTGGTCATATTCCAAACTCACTGGGATAGATCCAAGAATATGCCAGCACCAAATATACATCGACCCCGTCGTTAAGTTGAAACAACAGCTGCAGCAATGTTTGAATCCCAAGTTAAAGCAGATTGTCAAAGAGGAGATTAAACAACTCCTCAAAGCAGGATTCATCTACCTTGTCACAGATAGTGAGTAGGTAAGTCCACTCATGATTGTACCTAAGAAAGGAGGCAAATGGTGGGTGTGCATTGATTTCTGACTGCTTAACATGGCAACTTTCAAGGATCATTTTTCATTGCCTTTTGTCAATCAGCTTTCTGGATAGTTATAGTGGTTATAACCAAATCTAGATTGCACCAGAGGACTAAGCAAAGACAACTTTCACAAGTCCTTGGGGGACTTTTCCTTTCCGTTAAATGCCATTTGGTCTATGTAATGCCCTAGCCACATTTCAATGATTAGTTCTCACCATTTTTCAACAATAGATCAATAGTAGGGTAGAAGTCTTCATAGATGATTTTTCTACCTACGGAGCTACATTCGAGCAAGCCTTGGACCATCTTGAGCAAGTGTTTGAGAGATGTGTTGAAATAAACCTCCTGGTCAATTGGCAAAAGAGCCATCTTATGGTCTAGGAAGGCATAGTCTTGGGGCATTGCATTTTAAAAGTAGGAATCAAGGTGGACCTTGAAAAAATAAGGGTCATCCAAGGAATAACCCACTAACCCGAAACAGTCAAAGTATGGTCATTCCTTAGTCATACTGGCTACCACTAGCACTTCATTAAGAATTTTTCCAAAATTTCTAAGCTGTTGGTATAATTGACAAAGAAGGATGCATCATTCATCTAGACCCCTACATGTGAAATAGCATTTCAACAACTAAAATAAAAGCTTGTTGAAACCCCCATTCTACAAGCACTTGATTGGTCTAGACTATTTTATGTGATGAATGATGCATTGAATTATGTTTTGGGGGCAGTGCTTATGTAGATGGATGATCAAAAACATCTATATTACATTCACTGTGCAAGCCAAAGCATTGCAGGTACACAACTGAACTTCACCACCATAGAAAAGGAGTTTATGGTAGTGGTGTTCACCTTAGAGAAGTTCAGGCACTATGTTCTTGGCTACAAAGTGTTCATGCACACAGGTCATAACACCATCCGATTTCTAATGAATAAACCAATGGTGAGCCCCCGTGTCATACGGTGGCGTGTGATTTTGTAGGAGTTCAATCTCATGATGGTAGATCAAAAAGATGTGGAGAATGTGATTGTGGATCACTTATCACAACTAAGATGGGATGACAAGGAGGAAGAGTGTCCCTTATCTGATCAATTCCTTGATGAATCTGTCCTTATAGGGACTATTAATGCATAAATGCCTAATGAACCAAAATGGTATGACACCATCCTCACTTATTTGCTCAAGCAAGAATTGCCACAAGGTTTGGACACTAGAAAGAAACAATAGTTTCTTCACCAGGTCAAATATTTCATGGAAATTAATGGAAACCTTTACAAAGTCTGTCCCAATCGCCTGCTACATTGGTGTGTTCCTAATACAAATCAACTGTGTGTTCTCTAGGATGCTCACGAAGGTCCTTGTGGGGGCCATTATTCTAGGAGACACATGGCCATAAAAATCCTCATGGCAAGGTATTATTGGCCAACAATCTTTAGAGATGCACACCAATTCATCCATGCTTGTGATCGTTGCTAGAGGGATGATGGAATGACAACTTGAATGGAGGGATCATAGTAATGAATTCAACCTCTTGAACCATTCGATATTTGGGGCATTAAATTTATGGGTCCCATCACACCTTTATCAAATGGAAAGGCATATATAATAGTTGTAGTTAACTATTACACCAAGTGGGCAGAAGTAGCAGCCATCACCGACTGTACATCCACCATTGCTACTTGGTTTGTATAACAAAACATCATAAACAAGTTTGGTGTACCTCGTGTGTTAATTTTTGATAATGGAACTCATTTTACGTATGCCACTTTCCAGAAATTGATGTAGCACTTGGAGGTTGAGTATAAACTCACAACACCATATCACCCCCCAAGCCAATGGTCAAGTTGAGGTCACTAATTAGGAGATTACAGAAATTCTAATGCATACCATTAAAAAATACCGAAGGGACTGAAGCACCAAATTAAATGATGCCCTTTGGGCCTATCGCTCCACATGGAAGCTTCCCATAGAATATTCTTCCTATGAGCTCATGTACATAAAACTACCAACACTGCCCATCCTATCTGAACTCCGTACACTCTCTACAGCCTGTGATCTTGACCTAAATCTAAGTCTAGCATAGAAAGAATGATTAATGAATCTCAACTTGCTAGATGAAAATCAATTAATGGCCCTATCATCCAACAAAATGCATAAGGCATTCAACAAGAAATGTCATGACCTCAAAATAAGAAAAGTCAAGTTTCAACCAAGAAACAAGGTTCTCTATTGGAATCCTATACATGTACCCTAACAAACCAAATTTCAAACATTGTGCAAAGGACCTTACATTATTGATGAGACCTTTTTATCCAAGGCCATGATCATCTACAAACTTGATAGACTAGACAAGAAACAACTAGTCAACATCCAACAAATAAAACCTTTCCATGAGCCCAAGCCAACCAACTCAACAAACACCTTGCCAAATAGACAACCACACTTAACCTTTTGGATCTCCCCCTTCCAACTTAGTCATGAGGAAGATGGCCACCCATATTAACACTTTATGCAGCTCCTCAGTTTTTTGACTTTTTTGTTTTACACATTTTTGGTTTTACAACTTTTTATTTTCATATTCTTTGTTTTACATCATTTTGTTTTTTCATATTATTGATTTTTTCTAAGATTTTTTTTTACATCATTGTTAATATATTTGATATTTACTACATAATATTTTACTTTCTTTTCTATATCTTCTTATGTTTGATGTGTTTCTCTACTCTTTTTGCTAATAAGGTGTCAGGTACAATGGTAATATGCTACTCAATGGTGGTATGTTTCATTTGTAATTTGATTGTTAATGTCTATCTTCTAACTTTGAATGTCGTTACTAACGACTAGGACATGATTTCTTTTCATGTAACAGACAATGAGTCCACATCATCCACCCATCCACATACTGTGGTTTTTCTTATTCTGGAAACGTGTAGTCCCTTCTTCATTAATGCAACTTTAATAAATTGGTGACTTGTGTAGTTTCTGAAATTAGGAAGGAATCAAATGTTTAGACAGGGTGTGGCTTCAAAGAGATGCGGTATTCTTCATGCTTTTCTATTTTCCTGTGTGCAGGAGTGTTCTCATAAGCTTCTCACCGTTCCACATCATTTCACAATAGGAAGTCAAATAAGTCCTTGCATGGTGTGGTCCTCATCCCAAAAAAAAATATGAGGATTCAAAGCACACCCCTTGGACAAAATAAATGTGAAAA
>MNCI01009104.1:382924-432615 GCA_015680685.1 Gnetum montanum | reverse complement strand
CCTCACTATCGGTTTCATGTTTTAATTCAATGTTCTAGTTTAATATGTCAAGTTTCTCCTGGGTTTTTGTACTTAACTTTCTATAACCATTAATCATCCATGGAGCCCACAACTCCTTAGTTTGAAGTTATGCAAGGGCATAAAAGGCCTATTCCTGCTTTGGGGAGGACCCACTTGCATATCTTTTGGTTTGGTTAAGTTCTTTACCCTTAGACATTGTTACAATTAAATTCTTTTATTTACCCCATCCATGCCATCCAAATTGTACATACCTTCACCACTATTTGTAATGAACTCTTTTTTATTATTTTGAATACCCTCTTTCCAATATTCCTTATGTTAAGCTTTTTCTGAATTTTATGGATCACTTCTCTTACTTAACCCATTCATCAGTCTTTCCACTAACACTATCAAGCAACTAATCTATCACAATCACAACTTGGCTAGATAAGATTATCGATGAGACAAGGTATTTAGCCATTATCTATTACACTTTATATCCTAATCCTTGATTTTTTTGTAATTGTAGTGGAAAGCATGGACTGGAAGTGGGACTGTCTTCACCAAGGAGGATGCAATAATATCACTCGCGAGAGATTGTTCATGACTACTAGATCTCTTCTACCTCTCCCTCATTCTTCTGTTGCCAAGAGGGGTTGGATGTCCTTTGGATCCATGGGTGTTCTTTCCTATTGTCATGAGCATCCAATTTTGTACATAATTGTAATATTGTATGCTCGAGCACTTCTGTATTTGTTTGTTTTCTCTGTGTCACTCTGCATGTCAGTCAAATAGTCCACACCCCCTAATATATTTTGTAAAGGACTTGTTCCTCTTCTTTTATACTCAAGGATGAGTTTTCATTCAGTCATGGGGGTATGATAAATCATGTTTTTTCATACGCTTTGATATCGGGGTGGTCGCAATATCAGGTACATGATATCGGGTATGCGATATTGTGGCCCAAGATGCAATATCGTACATCTGATATTGCAAGGTTACTCCTAGGTCTATAAATACAACCTGCGGGTGCACGATTGAGAGTAGTTTTTGGCAACTAAGTAGCAAAAATCTTGCAGTTTGTCCATTTGAAAGTTAGAATATTTTCCAAGTGCCCACAATAAGAGGTCTAAGTATGAATGGATCTTTATTCAAGCACTGATGTACCTGAACACACCATTATGTTGCCAATAAAGATGAACACTTTGATTCATTCCTTGTAGCACTTGAATAAAGATGTAATAAGTTTGTAATGGAATTATTTAATTTTACTTTGCTAATTTTTTGTCTTCTAAAGGATGATGTTCTGAAATTCAAAGTAAATAAATTAAGTTGAATGTGATGACAAATCTTGAACATATTGCTGAAATTGATGATGTTTAATGCTCTTGAATCAAGTAGTGTAGTTTTATGAAAATATGATCATGAAACTTATTAAAGTTGTAATGAAATATTGATGAAGAGATTTGTAATTGGGATGGATTAAGAGTGTAATAGAAAAGAACATAGAAAAATCAATAAAAATTCGTATAAACTCTTTACTGATTAAAAGCAAAAGCATTACATTATTGTACAACCTTTTCTTTTATGCAAAAAGCTTAGGATCATACTAGGAAATAATAAAAAGTCATTTTTTAATAAATGAAATTTAAAAATGAGGGAAAAAATTCATGAATTAGGGTCAAAATTAGTTATATCTATGATCATTTTTCTTAAAAGTAAGAGCGATAGGATCTAAGGCAACAAAAATTTTAGCATTAATCTAATGCAACAAGGGGTTCACCATTTTATGAATTACCTAATGATTTATATGAATCTATTACTTAGAAAATTTTTGGAAGGTCTGTTTTCATATAAATTCTAGGTTGTATACCTCATTTCTCAAGTTTTTTGAATTATTTAAATTTGGTTTGAAAAGATCAAAATTCAAAATCATTTTTGCGAGTAGAATTTGCTAATTTGATGATGGTTTCTAAGGCCCTTAATATCAGTGTTTTCAATCATCATCATGATTTATTGATTATTATAAAGTAGACTCCCTCTTTTAATCTAGCATCTCCTAAATTTTAAAAGGTTCCTCGTTTTGTTGAAATAGTTGAAAGGACTATTTTTTCTCATATTAAGCCAATTAAGCATTCTAAAACCCTCACTATAGCTAGTTGTTTTAATAGAATTTGATATATGATTAAAATGGATCTTGATTTGCTTTAAAGAGAAATTCTTATGTGTAAAACATTTTTTATTACAATCTTTGAAAGTCATATCACCATTGTCATCAAGAGGGTCACATGTTTAATTCATGTCCATTTATGCTACGAAAAAAGACAATGTATGCACATTAGCAACAAGTGACTATAAATGCTACTAAGGTTTCTTCTGCAAATGTTATAGATCCTACTAAGGTTTTTTCTACAAATGTTGTAAATCCTATGATAATTTCTTCTACTAACATTTTAACAGTTAGTCCATCCCTTTCTTTTACTGTTGTTCAACAAAATGTATCTTTGAGAAAGGTTCCAATGAATAAGAAGAAATAAATATATGTTCTTCAGGTTTTACAAAATTTTATTATTGATTGAGATGGTTTTCAAATGATTCTTCATAATAAAAAATGTCAAAAAATTCTATCTATTAGCAATTACATACCAAATCTTCAAAATGAATAGCATGTTCAAGATATTTTAATTGTTATCAAGATATAGAGATAATATCTTTTGATAATGTTGATTTTATTAATAAGGTGGGAACTTCCTTGTCACAACCCAAAAATTTAAATAAATTTAATTATTAATTCTTTAATGCAGTCAAATGCATTTCAATAGATTAGCTTATTGTTATTACTGCTATTGTTGTTATTGTTGTTCTTAGTTTCCTACATAAGTAAATGCAATTAGCTTGTTAGGATATTTCGTTAAAGTTTTGTATCCTTTATTTTACTACTGCTAGAGCTCAATCATAGATCTATTTTATATTTTATGATTAAATGTTGAAATCCAATTACCCCAAGAAGTTTTTCTTTTGTTAATTATCATTCCTTTACGAGTGTTTGGCTATGCATATGTATTTCTTTATGCACATTTAGTTATGCATCTTTTATTTTTATTATGCACATATGATTATATAATACTATGTTCATGGAGCAATTTTTAATCCTCACTCTACCCATGTCATATCCCTTGTTACTTTGGTTATTAAACTAGGACTTGGAGTTCATTTTAATTATATTTTAATATTCCATAAATCAACTTTGTTAAGGAAGTACCTTAGAATAATATCCTACCTATAATCTAACCTTACCAATGTATCTAAGATGCTCAAAAACATAGATTTTGACTCTTAGTTCATTAGAATAAGAGTTATAGTTTTTGAGATATCACATTATCTAGTTTGTTAAAATACCATAAAAGTTTTGGCATTTGAACTAGGGGACTATGATAAGTGAAGCTTAGATTGGATTTTAGCATATGATTTAGTAAAACACTTGACAAGGATTCCATAGGTTTAGACAAAATTTGATTTAGAATCCTAGTGTGCATGTTATAAGAGGTTAAACACTAAGGGTATTACTGGAAAGAAAAAAAATGTGAAATAGACTTATGAAAATAAAGGTAAAAATAAAATTTAAGTTTTAAAAGTAAAAGCATTAAAAGAAACATGTTCACGTGCAAACAAAAATAGATATGTCATAAGTATAACATATAACTTTTAATCACCACCTCTTTTTTTCTCCACACCTTCTTTCTTTCTTTACTGCTTGTTTTTTAGTCACCTATTGTTCTCAATCATCATTTTTTTAAAAAACCATGTCCTATCATATTTTTCCTAAAAGACATTTTTTGCTCTTTTTTCTTTGTTTTGAAGCCAATTTGAGCTCAATTTCTTTTGTTCTTCCCCTTATAAATAGATTAAGGCCCTAGATATATCTCATCATACTTTGTAGAAGGGTTTTAGGTGTGATGGGTTAAGTGAAAACAAATTAAGAGCACTAGGTAAAAAAGGAAGACACTAAGAGAATTCTTAGACCTCTACTAGCACAAATAAGAGAGATTATTTTATGTGGCTCTCTTATATTGTTGTGGATTCTCTATTGCCCCTCTCTTCTTTTTGCTCTTCTACTATTCTTGTATGATTTTGATTATTACGTTGAGATTCTATTCAATTTTTATCATTTTGGGCCTATTTTTATGAAAAATAGTATTTTATACCATTTTCTATCTTTTGGTAAATTTCTAAAATTGCAAAAACTTTTTCCAACATTCTTCTTGGATATATATGAATATTTTGGAATAGTTTTGATATGAACATGGTTTTTGGTTCAGCTCATGACATAAACATGATTTTGTAAGAATTTTGTGGAATTTTGGCAACCATGAATTTTGGCCATTTTAAAAATCTTTTGGATTTTAAAAATAAACTAATAATATTTATGTGACTAGTTTTTTTCAATTAGTAGTGGGAACCATGAATATTTTAGATGCCCCCATTTGCATGCACTAGTGAAGTATTCTATAGTGGGACCCACTCTACATGAACAAAGGTTATTGAATCAATTTCCTACCTTGGATTTTGATTTGTAAGTTCATGTAAGGCTATGGATTTAGTTGAGACCTAACTTTTGGCCCATAAACTTTATGCTCCATGAAGAGGAAAATATAACAACTTTTATTATGTGAGGAGTTCTAACTCCTCCTACACTTCAATGTAAAGAGCCTAGAGTAGGCAGGCTATCATCAAAAGAGGAATTGACACCCAAAATTATTTACATCTATCCATCAATTCGATAAAAAGAAAATAAAAGATGCTTCATTTATTTGGTCAAGGAAGGGTATTGAACCTCTCTTGTGATCTCTCCTATACCTTCTATCACATTTGTGACCTTGATCCCTATCTACAACTCTTCCTCCCTATATACACTCATATTTATAAAAGCTAGATGATACAAATGAAGAAGATGATGGAAAATTGGAAGTGTCATGTTGTCTTGATTTTCTTCCATGACCTCTTTAATTATTTCTTCTTTGCCAACTAGAGGACCTGGGTCTAAAAGCCCTCCATGTATTAGGTTCTATTCCATCTCTTTCTTCATTGCTTGCCAAGGTATAACATAACCATGGATTGTTTGATTTATTAAGATTTAAAAATATGAGGATTCTTATCAAGGAACCTTTATGATATGTAAATGTTAATTGAATAGCAATATGCTTATTCTTTCTAACTTCATTATGATGTTTCATGTAGCAATCCTGCTATAACATCCCTATGTTTTAAACCTAGGATCTTAGATTAGCTATTTATTTTCCTATGTTTGGTTTCTAATATAAAGTTATATTTTGATGTCATATCATCTAATATTATATTGTATTATGACTAGTGGTAGTGCTAGTATATCCTAACATCTCTAATATGCTTATGATTACAGTTGTACATCTTGAGGTTTGAACCCTTGACTTCTTGTTTATATTTATTTATGATTGGTGTATCATAATATATTACTTGTAAGCTTATATATAGTATATCTTGAAATAACCCCTTTGTTGTAACCACTTTGACATTTTTTGCATAAGTCAAAGTTGCAAGTACACTATGACTTTTTCAAATTAAGCTATTGATGCACACACAAATTGCTTTAGTTTTTATGTGAAATTAGATTTAATTTTTCTTATCACATTACTATATTGAAGCATATCGATTTTCTCAATGTCACATAATATGAACTAATCACTTTGTTAGGCTTATGCTATCACAGGATATCATGGAATTGATATATATCAATAACATGTTGATTTGCATCGTGGACTTTGATATATTGTAAGGGTTGACATATTGATCCACATCACTAGCATTGACTTGTATTGACCTAAATTTTATCAATCTTTACAATGATCATGAAAAAAAATAATATTATTGGATCAAAGGAATCTAGACCTTGCCATAGAATGGAGATGTTAATCCATATCACAAACATCACAAGGATTGACAATCGAGTGACACAACTATCAAGATACAAATCAATATCTCCCTATAATAATATCGATCCATATTGATCCCCTTGATGAAAATCGATGTTTGTCTTATAAATTTTTCCCAAATTTAAGATGTAAGCTCTTCCAGTATAAAAAAGGTAGCACCTCACTCAAGAAGAGGCATTCAATTCCCAAGAGAACTCATGTCAATTTGAAATCAATTTCTTAATTTTCTTTGAAAAGTTGTCAAGTAGGGATTCTTTGAACCTTGTGGTGACTACAAATCATTGGAGTCCATAGGTAGGCTATGGGGGCTACCACATTGGGAAACAACAAGGCAAAATCATAGATTAGATGATGTATTCCTTGTGATCTTCATCATTCATGTTTTTTACTTCATGATTTCAATTTTATTTAATCATTTAATTTCCACTCTTAAACTTAAAATTAGAATTTAGGATGAAATTTTATGATTTGGCTTATGAGTGACAATCGTAAGCATGGGATTTGATTAGATTTGAATCAAATTGTTTGTTGTCTTGATGATTTCTTTTACTTTTAACTATTCCTCCTTGGATATGACTTGTAAGTTAGTCACAGACAAGGTAACATTTCTACAACAAGAGTAATCTAGCCCTACAATTTTAGCTAGCTCATCAATTAGGCACCATTGCCAGAAAGGCTAGCAAAGTCAATCTTCATCAAGGGTTCGATATGTTTTCAAGATTTCATTTTAGATTTAGAATTAAATCTTTAAAAAGGTACACATTCTTGCTTTGACATTATATTTGTTTTGTAGTTTTAAAAATGGTTTTATTTAATTTTTTCATGTAAAAAGTAAAATAAAAAAATTAAAATTGAGCAAAAGGTACAAGAAAGGTCTCAAGAGTTAGTTCCCTTAGTTTCTAAAACTAAAGTGAGTTATAAAAGCATTGCAATTAAAGTTGTAATTATTGGAGCAATAAAAATAGTTTGCAAAGTTTTAGGATTAATTGCTCATGAATGTGCTAAAGAAAAGTGTGCTTGTTAAATGACATTTATTAGGTAACATAAAAATCCAACTTGAATTCAACCTCTTAGGAATATTGCAAGTTACTATAAACATACCAAAACTAATTTGGAGCAACGTCAAGAAGAACAAGGATAACCTAGTTTTAAAGGATAAACTTTCATTGGTAATCCATTAACTTCTAAAGCCCTTGACACTTCTATAAAATAAGGAATTTCAACTAATAATGAGAAAGGAAATCCAACTAAAATTTCCAACCAAGTTGAACCAAAAACATAATTTTCATTTTCAGTAGCATTTAATCCACTTTTTGATATCTTGAATGTTATAATGCAAACAACAAATCCAACTATAGTTGCAAGTTCCCAAAATATAAACCTCAAATAAATATTAAATAATATGTTCACTATGGGAGGGACTACCTTATTGATAAGTACATTAAACCTTCAAAACCCTCTCATCTCAATAGCTACCTCAATCTCTATACCAAGTCTTATTGTGATTTCAACCTTGGATACTAATGAGTAGAAAGTAGCCCTATGCTCAACCATATAAATCACTGACCATTCATGCACTATCCATTTGAATTTTGTGGATTCTATGTCTTCTAGTACACTAGCCTCTAGGAAGTGAACTTGCCCTAACAATCATTTGTTGTCTTTCCAATTACACTTGTCATATGTAAAGGTATGGTTAAGTGCAATCAAGGCATATGATTTTTATTATTTTTATGTTTTATGTTTTGGGTGCTTAATATAAATGATGGAAGGAATGAAGCAATTTAATTGCTCATTTAATCTAACTACGCCTAACTAATCCTAACATAAGCATCAATTTCCACTTGTCGTACACATTCTAAACACATTTAGCACTACTATGTTACCAAATGTTAAGAATTTTTAGGATTACCAAGCACCAAGCGTATGCTTGAAGTGGTTGTACTTATGTGCTCAATTAATCGCTACTTAATCTAGCTTAGTTTAGCTTGATTAATTAATTAATTACATAAAGAATTAAGGAAAATTGCATAAAACATTAAATGCATGAATAAATAATTAATCCTTTTACCAAGTGCTACAAGGTTTATCAAAAAGCTCATCTTTATTACCACACACACTACTATGCTCAGGTACAATAGTGCTCGAATAATTATCCATACACTCTTGACTCTTACTACAGCACTTAGAAAAATATTCTAACTTCCAAATAACAAAACTGCAAGAGCTCTTCTACAACTATGATAAAACATGCCATAAACATGGTAGGTGAGTGTGCATTTATAGACAAAAATAGATACTACATTGACGGGGCCTAGGTAATAGGGCCTAGTCAACATAACTAATCTATGATTCATCATACCCCACAACTGAATGAAAACTTGTCCTTGAGTTCTTTATAAATTTGGAAAGGTATGGAATTGTTGATTGACAATAGACATATTGCAAGCACAAATAAATACTAAGTTCCTAAGTGTATGGATATACAATCATTACAAAATGTTTTGGTATTCAAGACTACAAAATTGAACACCAAGATAAAATTTGATAAACACATTCTCCTCTAATGGCATGAAGATAATGGAGAAGATTAAATAGTCTAGGTAGTGGAGGCTCCTAAGGTTCTAATGGATCTTCTCTTGCTTTAGGTGCACATGATGGTTGAGGCTGTTGTGGTGGTCCTACTACTATTGTAACTTCTGGTGGAAGACAAAAAGTATCCAATAGTGCTTTCATCTTTTCCTCCTTACTCCTGAGATCATGCATGGTCCATGCAACTTTACCAATGTGTGCTAGAATGGGCACATCCCAAGTATAGGGAATTATTGGGAATAGCTCATTGACATTAATGAAACAGGCAACAAATTGTTTGTTTTCAATGTCGAATGCCCTAATTACATTATGTAGCTCCTAGTAATCATTCATTCTATTGGCTATGTTCTTAGCATTTGATCTTTGATTGGTGAATCTTGCCCTAAGAACTTCAAGGTCAATGTTTGTAGTCTCCAGCTTTTGCTTGGTGTCCTTGTGATGCTTTAACTTTTCCTCGTACAACAAGTACAAGTTGGCCATGTATTTTTCTAACTCTAACCATGGCCATCTAGTAGTCAACATTACCAAGTTTGCATATCTAAGATTGGCAAGCTCCATGTATTCAGACATCTCTTCTATTTACAACTCCTTCATGCAGATCTCTACTTTGTTGTAAGCATCTATCCCATTAATGATAGGTTGCCATATTTATTTTCCTTGTTGGAGTTGTTGGAGGATCTCATTGACTTTTGCCTTAGCCATCTAGATGTGTCTTTCATTAACTTCTTTCTGTAGGCCAATCTGATCTCTAGAGTGATTCTTGACTCTCTCATATTGAAGAGCCTCATTCTTCTAGGTAGAAATCTCGATTGTAGATTTTTAGCATAAGGCATAAACTTCCTCCATAGAGAGATTTCTATTCTCCACTGTCAATCTCCTAAGCTTAGTATTCATCCTAGCTAGCTACTCCTATTGTTGATGGATGAATTCTTGTAATTTCTATTTCTGCACATCAACATTCTGAAGAAGATAATTTTCTATGATCAACATCTCATTCTCTTGGTGCATCTAGACCAAGTTCTTCTAAACTAAATATGTTTTGGCCTCAACCACAGACTAGTCAAAGATGGTTGTTACCATCCCTACCTCAACCTATTTGAGCCTATCTTGAAGCTATTAAAAAGCTTCATCTCTTATTAGTGGAGGGTTGAGGAGCATGGGATTAGAAAGAGGGGCTCTTAATTCAACAACCTTTGCTACTAAGTGTTGGTTTTGTGCTTGAGCCATTTCAAGTTGCCCTTCTAAAATGATACACTTGGCCTTTGCTTCAAGGAACTCCAATTGGGTTATGGTGATATTATCCAAAAAAATCAAAGATATTTAGAATTGGTTGCCCAATTCCTACCAGTCAATCCAACAACTCTTCATGTTGGGATTCACTTAGTCTTCTACTAATAATTCTTGCATACATCTAGACATCTCTGAGTGCAAAACGTTTAGTCCAGATGCTATAGGTGCATTTAATGCTTCAACAATTCTATCAGCCATAACTTCTACTACTATCTTCTATCCTAGGTGTTGCATCACCAATATAGTTGCCTCTTCACCCTTCTCGAAGCATAATGTTAAGGTAGAGGCATTCCTAGAGATTTCTAAGAATTATTATTATTGCGAGAGAGATACCATCACCTTTTGGACACTAGGTTTTGACCTCGTAGGTAGCTACATTATTTGGGTAAAGAATATTGGCCCACCTCCCTCCATTTGGCTTATTTTTTGAGCCACTTAATTGAGGTAACTTATTACAAAATGGTACATAGATGGGTCCCCACCACTTGTTCTTGCTTGCTGCTCTCGCTCACACAAGAGTTCCTCTCACTCATGCAAGAGCTGCTCTCAGATCTCTCACAGGCACTCAATGGCTACGTGGGCCTTCAACATTGTTTCTTGAGTGGGTGGTGGAGGTCGCGGTAGCTACTTCTCTTCTTTTGATATGGCAAGGGTCTTATCATTCATCATTTCAAACTAGAAGGCAATGAAGGTATGCCTGATTGTATCATTGGCATCGTGGACTATCCTTGCCCTTTTACAAAGTTTTCTAATAAGCTATGGAAATGGCAAGGTTTTCCTTCCACATTCATTCTCTTTGAAGTGCTTCTCTATCTCTAGATGGATTAGTTGTGGAAGGTTAATAGGAAATTTCTTTCTTAGAGCAATGTAGGCATGAGCGGAGAAGGCTATTACCTTGCTGAGCCTCATCATTAGATTGAGGTACTAGGCCACTATCTTAAAGTATATATGCTCCACTAGTGTGAGTGCATCAAACTTCTTATGGTCAAACCCATAACACCACTAGGTCCACTTCCTTTTTGCCTCAAGGTCAACTTACATTCATATTTTTTCCAAATGGGTGCCAGAATCAGGTAGACCAAGAGCTTGCGTAATCACTTCTATCGAGTAAGACACCTGAATGTCCTTGATTCACATAGTGGCTCCTACCTTTCTACTGCTCTAGAATAGATACATCTCTCTAATGTATCATCCCCCACTAGTAGTGATGATCAACCACATGGAAGAGCTTTGCAATTATGTCTTAATTTCTAAGGTTAGCATATTCTAAGAATAGTCCAAAGTTCAGTCTTGGAGAACTGAGCATTGGACACTGTGAGGCTTGATTGTATCTAGTTAAGCTTGTGTCAATGTGACCTCAAGTCTTGTTACAGGCCCTGATGCCTCTCCTCTTTGGAATTGTTCAGTCATAGCCTCTTCTTAGGAAATCTATCGAATAGATTTCACTTTGGACTCCTCCTAAAGAGGTCTCATTTCATGAGCATCTGTTGCTTACTCTTGGGCTTATTCTTCCTAGCCTCTTCCAATTCTAGGTCATTTGTCTTTTGGTGATAATGGTCCTCCTTCTTGCAAGCATTTTGGTCTAAGTGCCATCTATAATCACACAATGACCAAGGATCAACACTTAATGTGTAACTTTGAAACATTTTAAATACCTTATCTCTTAAGGTAGTTACAGTTTGGCTAAGTTGTGATCATGGCCTAGTTCACTATTTTAATATTAATAAATAATTTTTAAGTTTACTACAATTTGTTGGAAGGGTTAAACTCTCAAAAATATATGGTTTAATATTATTTTATTTATTAATCTTTTGGAGAAATTAGAAAATTTTTTGTCAAAAGCCTTAAGGTTTGTGGCCCCCATGACTAAGAGCTTGCCTCTAGTAGCTACAGAATCAAAGAATGGAGTGATTTGGATAAATGATGTAAAAATTATGGGCTCTGGAAGGTTTTGGGCTCTAAAAAATTGCAAACACCCCCCTCTTATTTTGAAGCAAATGACAAAAAATTTCAAAGTATTAGGCAATATTTATAGAATTTTCAAGCTAAGTTGGCAGGGCTTAGTTGACAAGGCCAAGTCAATGTGACTATTGCTAACTATTAACTTTATCAAAACTAATGAAAAACAAGGAATTTTTAAACAAAGTTTGGGTCAAATGGAAGCCAAAAAAGCGAAGAACATAATGAAATTATTAGAATATGGTTTTAATATTTGAAAAATTGAGAAATGAGTAGAGAACGAGATTTCATAAGGAAGAATGCCTTAAGGAGCACATAGTTGGATGCATGATGGGGCGCATGAAAGATTTTGATTGTGGAAATGTCTAAAGGTAAGGAACTTAACTAACCAAACCATGAGATATGTAAGTGGGTCCTCCCCATAGTGAAACATGCCCTTTTTACCCTTGCATAACCTCAACTAAGGAGTTTTTGGGCCCAATAGCTGATTAATGGTTACAAAAAGTTAAAGGATGAAACCTAAAGAATCTACCCAAGACTTTCAACACATCAAACTAAGACATGAAATCAAAATGTGAAAATCAATAATGAGGTGAGTTATGGAGAGCACAGATAGATGAGATAGAGAATGAAATGGATCTTCCAATCATGGTCACATGAAGTCACTTGTGAGTTTTGTTGTTAAATGACCCAATAAATTTTAACCTTAGTCTAGACCAAAACCAACCACTTTCGATGACTTTGCATTGCCACTCTAGGACTAGTCCATCCCCTTAAGACACAAGAATTTTCCCACAAACAACCACCATTTCTTATTTAAGAAGAAAAAAGAAGCAAGAAGTGAGAAAGGGCCTTAGTTAGATGGGATCTTTAGGCATGGGTAACATGTCTTTCAAGTCCCATAACCAGTGATTGTAGCCAATGTATTTTATCTAAGGGGTGTGCTTTGAATTCCCATCATTTTTTTCATTTTTTCTAGTTCATTAATTTGTTTTTTTTTTTAATTTTAATTTTAATTTTTTGGATGGAAACCACACCATGCAAAGACTTATTTAACTTCCTATTATTCATCAACATGAAATCATAAGAAATCCACGAAAAACACACTTGCACTCAAGATGGTAAAGAGATACAAAGAGTACTGAATCCCCTTGAAGCCACACCCTTTTCAAGCCTTTGAATCTTTTCCAAGCTTGGAAACTACCAAGGTTACAAGTTTGTTAAGGTTTTATTAATGAAAAAGGGACCTCATATTCCCAAAACAAGGAAAATCATAGAGCTTGTGGTTGGGTGGATGACATGGACTCACTACCTATCTCATGAAAATAGAAACTAGTCTTAGTTATCAATCATCAAAATTCAAAATTAAAAACTAGACATTAGTAATCAAAAATGTTAAGTACAAACCACAATTAGCAAACAAGTACAGCATCATTGTGTCCTATTGGCAATGAAGCTCTTTTTATTAGAAGATGAAACATTTACATCAAAATAAGAAAAAATATAAAAGAAATTGTAAAATATTCAAGGAAGATAAAATGTACTAACAATGTTATAAAATAAAAATTTGTAAAGATAACAAAGTGTAAAATAAAAAATGTGTAAAAAAACTTAGAAAATTTTGAGAAATCAATTTAAATGTTTAGCACAAATAGCCATCTTTCCCACAACTAAGTTGAAAGAAGGAGATTTGGAAGATTGAAAAAGGTCATCCATCCATTGAGGCATTGCTTCCACTAGGTTGCTTAGGTTCATGAGAAGGTTTAACTTGTTGCATGTTAACCAATTTCCTTTTATTTATGTTCTCAGGTTTGTAAATTAACATGGCCCTAGAAGGGAAAGTTTCATAAATGATGTAAGGCCCTTCCCACAATGTTTGGAACCTAGTTCATTGAGGTGCATGTGTGGGGTTCCAATAGAGAACCTTATCTCCAAGTGGAAATTTTACTTTCCATATTCTAAGGTCATGACACTTTTTGTTAAATGCCTTGTCACTTCATTCAAGGATAGGGCTACCAATCGATTTTCATCTGGCACATTCAAGTTGATTAATCTTTCTTTTTATGCTAGGCTAAGGTCAAGGTCCAAGTCATAGGCTATTGGAAGTATACGAACCTAGGATTGGATAGGTAAAGTTGGTAATTTTCCATTCACCAACTCATAGGAAGAGTATCCTATAGGTAGTTTCCATGTTGAGCGGTATGCCCAGAGGGCATCATTTAGTTTTATGCTCCAATCTTTCCTATATTTGCTAATAGTTCTTGTCAAGATTTTTGTGATCTCCCTATTAGTAACTTGTACTTGATTGTTAGCTTGAGGTCCCAAGCGTTGCATAAGCTTGCAAAAAGTAGCACTTGTAAAATTGATTCCATTGTTAGAAATTAGTGCACATGGCACCCAAAACCTATTTTCAACATTTTGTTATACAAACCACGTAGGAGTAGATGATGTACAATTGATGATGATTGCTACTTCTACCCATTTTGTGCAATAATCAACGACACTGATTATGTATGCCTTTCCATTTGACATGCATGTGATGGGACCCATGAAGTCGATGCCACATATGTCGAAGGGTTCTAGTGGTTGAATCCACTATTGAGGTCCCTTCATTCATACAGTTATCCCACCATCTCATTAATAATGTTCACAAGAGTAGATAAATTACTATGTGTCCCTAAAGATGGTTGGCCAATAATACCCTACCATCAAGATCTTAATGGCTATGCATCTCCCAGCATAGTGGCTTCCACAATGACCATCATGAGTATCCTAGAGAACGTGTAGTTGATCAGCATCAAGTACACACCAACAAACCAAGCCATCAATGCATATCTTGTAAAGATGTCCATTTATTTCCATGAAGCATTTGGCCTCATGAAGAAACTATTGTTTCTTCCTATAGTCCAAATCTTGTGACATCTCTTGAGTGATAAGATAAGTGAGGATGCCATCATACTAGTTCGGTTTTATAGGCACTTATTCATTTATTACACTAGAAAAGAGGAGTTCATTAGAAAATTGGTCAGAGAGTGGACTCTCCTCCTCTTTGTTATCCCATCATAATTGAAACAAGTGATCAATGACCACATTCTTAATCCTCTTTTGATCTATCATTGTAAGATCAAATTTCTACAAGATCATCAACCATTATATGACACAGGGGCTAACCATTAACTTGTTCATGAGGAAGCAAATGGCACTATGGTTAGTGTGCACAAAAATTTTATATCCAAGAACATATTGCCTGAACTTCTCTAGAGCATAGACCACCACCATTAGTTCTTTCTCCATTATGGTGTAATTCAACTATGCACCCACAATGCTTCAACTTGTGTAGTGGATGTAATATGGATGTTTTTTGTCATCCAACTACGTAAGCATGACTCCTAAGGCATAATTTGATGCATCTATCATATATGAAATGGTCTAGATCAATTAGGTGCTCATAGAATTAGATTCTTTACAAGCTTCTACTTAAGGCTTTGAAATGTGTTTTCGCATTCCTTGGTCCAAATGAATGGAGTATCTTTCTTTATAAGCTCAATTAACGATTTTGTGATCATAGAGAAATTCTCTATGAATTGCTGATAGTAGCTAGTGTGTCCAAGGAATGACCAAACATCTTTAACAATTTTTGGTTGGCAAGTTATTCCTTGAATAACCCTTATCTTTTTAATGTCCACATCAATCCCTGCTTGAGAAATTTTGTTCCCTAGTACAATGCCCTCGTAGACCATCAAATGGCTCTTCTACCAATTGAGTCGAAGATTAATCTCCACACACCTTTTAAGCACTTGTTCAAGGTGGTCTAAGGCTTGCTCAAATATAGCACCATAGGTGGAAAAGTCATCCATGAACACTTCCACCTTGCAAGCTATTTGTTGCTGAAAAATGCTCAAGGCCAAGCATTAGAACGTTGTAGAAGCATTGCATAGACCAAAAGGCATCTTTTGATATGCAAAAGTTTCCCAGGGACTTGTGAATGTTGCTTTGGCCTGATCCTCTAGAATTATCTAGATTTAGTTATATCCACTATAACCATTTAGAAAATTGTAATAGAAATGCCCAAATATAGTGTTTAACACTTGATCCACAAATGGCAATGGAAAGTGATCTTTGAATGTTGCCATATTCAATAGCTAGAAGTCGATGCAAACCTATCACTTACCACCTTTCTTTGGCACAATCATAGTGGACTTACTCACTATCCACAATGGTATAAATAAACCCCACCTTAAGGAGTTGTTTCATTTCCACTTTGACAATTTGCTACAATTTGGGGTTTAATCATCGCTATGGTTGTCTCTTTGGCTTCATAGCCAAATTAGTGTAGATAGGATGCTAACATATCCTAGGATCAATCTCTATGAGTTCAAGATATGACCAAGCAAAGGCTATTGGTCATTTGTTGACCACCTTCAACAACATCTATTTTTATTTAGGAGAAAGATTGAAATTAATGATTACCAGCTTGCCATTTGTCAAAAATGCATACTCCATGCAAGTAGGTAGAGTTTTCAACTCTAATGGCTATTATCTAAAATTTTTAGGGATTTCCAACTCTCCCCAATTGGTATCATTATTTGCATTATCAGAGACTTGGTGATGAACTTTCTCTAGTTCATCCATGTTTTCAATATTGGAACATGTTAGACTCTCAACAAGTTTCATACAAAGTCTGCGACTTCCAAGATTAGTTGTTATCCATTGGATGCCCTCCTATTTTTTGGTTGCTGCATATAGGTACCTTTGAACTTTAGATTCATCTGCATATTATCTACATGCTTTGATGGATGTGCTCTTGATAGACAAGAGTTTCTACACATAATTGCACCCAGTAGCATTGTACACTATGCATGGAACTTTCTTCTTCTTGATATTTCCAAATTCATTCCCCTTGGAAATTTCCAAAGAGAGATCTCTAATGCCCATTTGTGCATTAATAGTGCTCAACCATGCCATTCCCATAAAAATTGGGAAAGTCTCACTTGTAGTTGTTAACCTTCATCACCAGGAAATTGGCAGGATAGGAGCACCCACAAATAGTGGTTACAATGTGCTCCACAAGTTCCAAAGGAATAGTGATTAATTGGTTTGCCAATTCTAGATGGATATTGCTCTTCTTAAGAGGTGGCAAGTTCCATGCTATGTGCATGTCATGGAAAATTAGATTGATGCCAGAACCTAAATCAAGAAGAGACTTGCATGGCTCATGTCCAACAATATGCAAATAGATGAGAGGACTTATAGGGTTAGATCTTTTCCTTGGAAGGTTGCCATACTTGATCCAATCATATATAGCATGGGTTAACATAACAATGCAAATCTTTAGAGGTGTTTGGTTTGAAGGGATCTCAAAAAGATTTGATGCACTTGCTCAAGGTAGTCTAGGGCTTACTCAAATGTAGCTCCATAGGTGGAGAAGTCATCCATGAACACTTCCATACCACTACCAATTTGCTATTGAAAAATGCTTAGAACTAGGCATTGAAATGTAGCATGGGCATCACATAATCCAAAAGGCATCTTGCAATATGCAAAAGTCCTCCAAGGACTCATGAATGTTCTCTTGTCTTGGTCCTCTGGCACGAACTAGATTTGGTTGCAGCCACTATAACCATCCAGGAAATTATCATAGTAATGCCCAAATATTGTGTCTAACACCTGATCAACAAATGACAATGGAAAATGGTCCTTGAATGTTGCCATATTCAATAGCCAAAAATCAATGCAAACTTGCCACTTACCACCTTTCTTTGACACAATCATGAGTGGACTAACCCACTCACTATCTACAATGGGATAAATGAACCCCACCTTAAGGAGTTGTTTGATTTCCTCTTTGACTATCTGCTTTAGTTTAGGGTTCAATCACCTCTTTGGCTTCATGACCAGATCAGTGTAGAAGCGTTGCTAGCATATCCTAGGATCAATTCCAATGAGTTTAGGATATGACCAAGTAAAAGCTACTAAGCATTTCTCAACCACATTCAACAACATCATTTTATGTTTTAGAGTAATATTTGTATTGATTATGATCAGCTTCATATTTTTTAAAAACACATATTCCATGCTGACTAGTAGAGGTTTTACCTCAAGTGGCTCTTGCTTGAAATTTTTAGGAATTTTCAACTCTTATCAATAGGTATCATCATTTGCATCATCAAAGAGTTAGTGATAAACTTGCTCTAGTTCATCTATGCCTACGACATGTGTGCATGTCAAGCTCTCAGTTTTTTCCATGCAAAGTGTGCTACTCTTAGAATCAGCGGTCAACCACTAGCTACCCTCCTATATTGTGGCTATTGTGTATAGACACCTTTGAATTTTTGCTTCTAGTGCATACTACTTACATGCAGAGTTGGATGCTTATTTCATTGCCTAGAGTTTCTGCATACAATTACACCCTATATCGTTGCACATGATGCATGGAACTCACTTCTCCTTAATCTTTATGAATACATTTTCTTTGGATATTTCCAAGGAAAGATCTCTAATGTCCATTCTTACATCAACGGTACTTAGCCATGCCCTTCCCATGATGATTGGAAAGTTCCCTTTGTAGTTCTCCACCTTAATCACTAGGAAATCAACAGGATAAGACCACCCACAAACAATGGTTACAATGTCTTCCACCCATCCCAATGGAATAGTGATGGACTGGTCTACCAATTCTAATCTGATATTGCTCTTCTTTAAAAGAGGCAAGTTCCAAGCAGTGTACATCTCATGAGAAATTAGATTAACACCAAAACCTGAGTCACGAAGAGCTTTGCATGGTTAGGTTCCAGCAATCTGCAAATAAATCACAGGACTTCTAGGATCTGCTAACTTTTTAGGAGGGTTTCCAGCACAGATCTAATCAAATATAGCATGAGTAAGCATCATAGGGTGAATCCTAGGCAATGTTTGGTTTGAACGAGAATTAAAAGAATTTGATACAAAGGAAGACAAAGGAATAGGGTTGTCAACCACAGGTATATTTGAGGGCATAGGCGGATTGCATGATCAGAAGAAAGGTCTTTTCTTTGATCAAGTATCTAAACCACTTGATTGATGAACCAGTTGTAGATTAATGGCCTTGGTAGCATTGCATTGTTGTAGTGAGCTAGGAGTTCACCTTGTATAGGTGGAGCAGGTGGTAGTTGTGCAGCTAGAGAAGGAAGATGTGCATGAATAGGAGAATGATAAGGGTAAGAGGTGGTATCCCTTCTTGCATGTGGAGAATGAGTTTAATAATAATCAGAAGGATGGTAGTGAAATTGAAAAGTAGAAACATCACTAGATAAGTCACATGGAGACAAGGGTTGCTGAATGTAGTACCCATATGGATCAGGTTGTCAGTAAGGGTATTGTTACCTTGGTGGTGCCAATGCCCATAACTATGGTTTCTACCACTATTGATATTGCCCATATGGTTGCAATGGAGTTCCACTTGGATAATATTGTTGTTGGTGGAACTACCTAGAATTACCTTAAGGATAAGATAATCTTCTAGATGTTTGCCTTTATGTTATTCATGGATTCAAAGCATACACCCCAAACTCCTATAAGTGTGACAATATTGGACAACATCCTTTAGGATGTTCATACTAGTAGACATCACACACACCATCATCATTTGATTCACTTTCTGTAACTTTTTCTATTACAACAATCTTACCCTTACCTTTCTTATAGGCATGTTCAACTTCCTTGTGCCTCCTATGCTCACAATCACTACCTCATCCTTTGGACTCTTTAGCAATTTTTAGAACAACTTAAAATCTACTATGCATGGAGTCCCATAACTAATCAACCTTGGACATAATTTCATATTGAAATTTTTGAAGCTACAAGGCTTTCCTATTCATCACCTCATCAAGTGTTGATTCTTCCTCACTGTCACAAAATTGAACCTCCCTCTTGCAAATGGAAGAAGCATGATTATACTCTTTTTCACTTTCTTATTTTCTCAATTCACCTTCTTCTTTAACTACCTACTCAATCAATATTCGAATTTGATAGCTGCTTAACTTTGATAGTCATCCTTGGGCATAAATGCCAAGGGTTCTACTCATTTTAGATTGAATTCTATCTACAATGTGACGAAGTTAATCCAGTTGAGAATAATCATGGCTAGGATATTTTTGCATTAAGGAATAGTATCAGTTGATGGCAACATCCAAGTGTTTGTGTGTTTCTTGTATTCATCCTTAGATCTACCTTCTCAAGTTGGACACTTTGGATTATGTTTGATATTTGTCATTGAACAATTCAAGCATTGCACTCCATCGTCTAATAGATTTTGGTTCTAAGAATCGGTACCAGTTCTTTGCTTCTTTAATGAGTTTCCTTGGGAACAACTTAAGTTTTTGCCACTCATTTTCTATGTTCTACAAGGCACATGCATCTTGAAAAGCTTGGAGATGGTTTTGCAAATCTGAGCTATATCCCCCTTTGAACCTAGGGATATTGTTCATATCTAGTCTCTTGATCTAACTATCCTTCACATGCCTTATTGGAATTCATACTACCTCTGTAATGTTTAGCATACTTTAGGTAGCAAGGCTCATCAAGGCCTTGATTTTGGTGCTACAATGCCCTCTACTACCCCCTTTGTTCATGGTGTTGCGTCTATCTTAAATTCTTGTGCCCCTAATATTGCCTTGCTTAACAATCCCTTTGACCATTTCAGTCGCGTTGATCACCTTCATCACAATCGTGTCCCCTATGGTTGCGATCAAAGCTAGAAGAAGAAGAGGATGATGACGAAGGTGAAGAGGAAGAAGGACTAGCACCATCATGGTGCCTACTACCACCTCTTCGATGATTGTAACCACAATCACGATCTTGTTTCTTGTTTGCATCCCTACCTTAACTTGCCTCTTTGGATCCTTCTTTGTCATTGAATCCATTCTTACTAGAACCAGGATTATGAATCGTGGACTGTAAGTTCTAGTTTTAACCTCCTTCATTGAAGTCAAAGAGAGGAATTTCACTAAATGGAAAATCCCCAAAGAAGGATTCTCCATCATATTTTTGGTACAACAGGAGCAGGAAATCATCAAATCCTTTTCCCTTCACAAATTCATAAGTTTTTCTAATTGGTAACCCCTAAGAAGTTGTGCCTCAATGGGATGATAATTTTTGGCATCACTATCCTGCACCACATACTCAACATGAAGTCCTTGGAGACCCCATTGTATAAGCATTTGCTAGAGCATTGCAAAAATGAATTGATTGGGCAGCAACACAATGTTGCCTTCCATGTCACACTTCACAAATGTTCATCCTAGTGTAGGATGAAGGTGAAATTTATTACATACTCATCAAGATGAGCATATACCACCCGGTATTGTTGAGGCACTAGTAGATGTACTTCATCAAACTTTAGCAGAGAATCACTCCTATGAGAAGAAGACATTTTATATTAGAAAAAAATAAAAATAAAAATGCAATGTGCTTCTTAATATTGTTGTAGTAATCTTAAGATGTGATATGATTCTAAGGTTCATTCCAATGATTTGAATAATTTTTACTAAATACTAGATAGCACATGAAACAACCAAAAGGTCCCCAACAATGATGCTAACGATGAGCAAAGAGGTACCCCTACACCTAACCATATAAATCACTAAGGTGTTCATGCATGATCCTGTTGAATTTCATGGACCTATAGTTCTCCAGTGCACTAATTCTCTAGAAAGTGAAATGGGCATTGAAAACATTCGTTGTCTTCCCAACTATACTTGTGAAGCTTAAGAATATGGTTTTAAGTGTAATTTAGGCACATGATTTTTATCATTTTATGTTTTATAAATTGAATCACCTACAACAAGAATGAAAGGTAGAGTAATTTAAGATCTAGTTTATCTACTACCTAACTAGCCTAACACAAGTACCCGTTCGCACTTGCCAAACACATCCCGAACACGTATAGCATTGCTAGGCTACTAAACATTAAGCATTTCTAGGTTACCGAATGCTACACGTATGCTCGAGGTGGTCGTGCTTGTGTTCATTAATAGCTAGAAATTATTTTCTTAATTAAAGTGCATTGAAATGAAGTGCATGAATATTAAATGCATTAAGGAAACATTTAATCTATTCTTAGTGCTACAAGGATGATCAAAAGGATTAATTTTTATTCCCATCACACTGCTATGCTCAAGTACATCTGTGTTCGAACAAAGATCTATACACGCTCAAACTCTTGCAGTGGGCACTGAAAAAATATTCTAACTCTGGAGAAAACAAATTGCAAGAGCTTCGCTATCTATGACAAAAACTATAAAAAACTTCTTGAAAATCATGAGCCCAGGTGCTATATTTATAGGCTAGCATATACCCCACAATATTGGATATTTGACATCATGTCCCAGGCTCCAACATCAAATACCCAATGTTGAGGCTCTGATATCAGAGCTAGTCAAATGATGACTCATCAATGTCTAATGATAAGAAGTGGAAGAAGGAAGTAATGTTATTAATAAATTGGCTTAATAAAATTATTCTCTTTAATTTTAGTTATATCAATATGTATCACATGGTGCAAATACCCACAAAGGAAAAAGTTTATCTTATGAAGATACATAACAAAATTAACATCTACAATGGGAAATGGAAAATCATTAGGATCTCAACATATCGATATACATCAATATCTTGATGTCTCATAATAATTATTATTGAAGTGTATGGATTTTGGTAATTCTAATTAATAAAGGAAGAGTTTACATTTAGGTTATAAATAGATATATCAATTACAATGATAAGTATCAATTTGTAATTATACAAAGATATTGATTTTCATCTACCAAATTGATCAAGTTTGATAACACAAAAATTTTCTTGAAAGTCTATCATCTGAATACTACAACCACAATAAGTATCAATATGTAATTATACAAAGATATTCATTTTCACCAACCAAATTGATTAAGTTCAATAAAGAAAATTTTCCAAAGAGTCTCGCATCTGAACGACATGACTACAATGGACCTCAATATGTTAGAAACTACATATATAAAACATATCAATTCTTGACACATTTGTGGTATAGTTTGACTCAATTGTTATCGAATTATATCAGTTGCTCCATGAATATTGATATAGTAAAAAAGTACAAAAAAATATAATGTGACAATAAGGAGGTGGCCCAAAAATAAAAGGCCACCACCCGTGAGGATAAACTTTATCCTCACAAAACCCTTTCCTTCCCTTGCGCAACACTAGGATTCATCTAGCCATCATTTTCTCTACTCTTTGCTCTTCCATCCTTTCAAGCTCTAACTAGACCATGGCCAAGGACTAATTAGTGTCTACATCCACACAAGCACAACCTTCTATAAATGTTCGGTAAGCTACATCTTGCTATGTTAGGGTACATTCTTATTTTTTTGGATAGATAATGATGTTGCTTCCCCTTCTAGCAATCCTCATACATAAGTAGGGTATAAATGGCAATATCATCCATCACCAAGTAGCAAGAAAAGGTAAGAATTGGTGTCATTTATGAAATCAATGATAATTTTCTCATGTTTAATTTTCTTGTCATCTTGCAAGCACCCAGGAATACAAGACTAAAAATTACCCTGTACCACACTAAGGTGGACTATACATAGTGGTTTAACCACATTAACCTAGTTGTCTGAAAGTAGATTGAGGTGATGGGATGTGGGGACTTCATCAAACCCCCCATTGATTGGTTTTACTATGAGGAAATCCTAGAATTCTATCAGAATCTAAAGCCCCATCTCACCAAGGCAAATCCTTCAGAGCACTACCTAGTTTCCTTAGTGAGAAAAACTAGGATCAAAATTATACTAGCATGACTCAAGGAGCAATTTAGCCTACTTACTAGTGGTGAGGACATCTTCAAGCCAAAGGCCAACATGGAAGAAAAGCATGACCTTTTTCACCAATTCAAAAGAAAGTCCAATTCTGGTAGGATCCAAACCCAAGCGCTCCACTTTGTGAACCTACATCTAGACCACCACATGATGGCTAGAATGATCCTCACTAATGTCCTACCTTCAACGCACACCACCTATGTCCTAAGCCCATCCCTTCAAATCATGCAAGCCTTGATATACATTAAGAAAACCAACTTCATGTACCTATCAATCAAGTACATGGTGTATCACTATAATGATCATGCACTAAAATTATGTTTTTCATTTTTTGATTTTAGCCATCTTGCCAAAGTTGAGCTTGTTAAAACCTCAAAGTAGCATAAAGGTAAATCTTATGGTCTTAAAGAAGAATACCTTCGTGTGGTTCCTCAAGATTTACATCAAGATACATCCTTTTATTAAGGAATTTGATGACCTTGGCTCCATGTTAGCACCTTAGGCCAATGAGGTGTGAGAACTCCAAGAGGAGATGAGGGCACAGCACTAGGAAATAAAGTCCACACATTAAGAGATTTTAACCATGTTGGAGAGGGTGAGTTTTATCCTCACAATTGATATAAAGAAGAATGTCCACCTGCAAATTAGTGATGATAATGATGGAGCTGAATGCTCACATTTTGAAGAGCATATGGAGGTCGAAGGAGTATCTAAGTTTTGATCCTTATGTGTAATTTGTTATTTCTTGGGCTAGCAGGCCATTTTTTTAATCAAATTTAAACATGTTTAATCTTTGTTTATATTGTGTACTTAATCTTTTCAGTAATGAGCTTAGATTATGTTGGTTGGTTGATATTTAATTTCTAGATTTTTTCTTCATAATGTGAACATTATTATTGTTGGGAAAATTAGAATGTAATGTTGCTTATTTGAAGCACTGTTTTGAGTTATAATCAAATGAATTATTATGATTTTTTGGTATTCTAGTCAAGCTTAGTGAATTTTGGACTATGAAGAGGATATTATTGGAGCTATGATTTAGCATGTACCTTTTAATTTATGCTTGCTAGGGATTTTGTCATCTCTATTGGCCAAGCACTAGCCAAAGGCTCATAGGAGCTTGTGATGAACACCCAAAGTGCTTTAATTTTTATGTGAAAATAGCTTTAATTTTTTTTGTTACTTTACTATATCAGAGTACATCAAGTTTCTCGATGTTATGCAATATAAATTAATCACTTTGTTAAGTTTGTATTATTGCAGGATATTGTGAAATCGATATGTATCAATAACATACCAATTTTCATCATGGACTTCAACATATTCTAAGGGTAGATATATCAATCCACATCACCAAAATTAACTTGTATCAACCCAAATCTTATTGATCTCCACAATGATCACAATAGAAATCAATATTATTGGATCAAAGGAACCTAGACCTTGCCATAAAATGGAGATGTTGATTCATTCCGTGAACACAACAAGGATCGACAATCAAGAGACATTGTTATCACAATACAAATCGATATCTCCCTACAATTGTATCAATTTGTATCGATCCCCTCAATGAAAATCGATATGTCTATCTTATAAATTTTTTTCAAATTTAAGATGTAAGCTCTTCCAGTATAAAAGAAGGATCACCTCCCCCAAGAAGAAGAATTCAATACCCAAGAGACCCCACATCAAGTTGAGATTAATTTCTTAATTTTCTTTGAATAATTATCAAGCAAGGATTCATTGAACCTTATGGCAACTACAAATCATTGGAGTCCACATGTGGGTTGCGGAGGCTGCTGCACTAGAAAACAATAAGGTAGAAGCACCAATTAGGTGATGTATCCATTATGATCATTACAAGTCATGTTTTGTACTTCATGATTTCAATTTGATTTAATCATTTAATTTCCACTCTTGAACTTAAGATTAGAAGTTAGGGTGAAAGCTTATGATTTAGCTTATGAGTGATAGCTATAAGTGTGGGATTTGATTAGATCTAAATCTAACTATTTGTTGTCTTGATGATTTTTTTTTGACTTTTAACCATCCTCCACAAACACAACTTGAAAGTTAGTCATAGACAAGGTGACATTCCTACAACAAGAGTAATCTAACACCCAAATTTTGGCTAGCTCATCAATAATTCTAGATTTGATGTTATGCATCATTAGCAATATTGTTTCTGGTTCTCATCTTCAATAGCTATCAAAAATGGAATCTCACCTCATATACATTATCATTTTATGATGCTTCTTTTCTTAGCCTTTAATTTTGATGTCCAACATTAACTTCTATGTCAATTTTGACTTCAGCTTCTACAATGGTTTTATGCTTAACATATAGCATCATTTTGACTCTTTGACATCTAGTATCAATCCTACTTTTGACATTCAACATCACTTCTCACATTATCTATAATTTCAACATCTATTGTATCTACACATCATTTGTTCTATCCAAAATCTTCTAAAAGACTATGTGGATCCTAATGTATCATTTCTTCTTGATCTATGAGGAATTTTTGGCCTATAAGTAGGATCATACCCCTAAATGAAAAAGGGTTGGAAAACTAGTTGAGTATTATCATTAATCAATTGGTAATAATTACTAAAGATAGAGTTACTTACTTAGTCTAGGAATAAAGAGAAGGCTCTCTTGTAATAGTACTTCTATAATTTCTTTTGTGCACATTAGAATCTCTAAGTGCTTTTCAGCCCATCAGAGTTTCTTATTTTCTTTGTCCATCCTACTAGCACTTTGTATCCTAATCGTGTTGTCCTCTTAACACACAATGAATTTCATTGGATCTAAATATACACACACATTTGATTTAATTCTTCCCCTACACTTTGCCACTTCTCAGTCTACAACAATTCTTGTTCACTTAAGATCTCCTTGAAGTACACGTATCAACAAGAGAATTGGGAGAACATAGCTTCTTGTTAGCAACTCTTGATCCTTTGATTGAATCTCAAAGAATTACTATTATATTCTACCAAGTTCTTCACTAGTCATTTTGTCCTTGTTTTCTTAAATTTTAGCCTTCTTTTACAATTTGTGTTGATTTACAATAGATCTTATTCTACTATCTTTTTTATTTAGGAAAAGGATTCGTTCTCTAATTTCCTAGATCTATTTTCTATGATGTACATATTCTATTTTCTACCACATATGTTTTGTTTCCTCATAGATCTTACTTTACAATATTGTATTATATTATGTAGACATTGTTTCTCATACATTACTGATGAGTCATGAATTGTTGGCTGTGATATCGCACCCATGATATCGCATACGCGATATCATAGCCTAGACACAATATTGCGTATGCAATATCGCAGCCTGTGTCCTCATCTATAAATAAGAGGTAGGTAGATTTGGTAGGCAGCTTTTGAAGTTTAATTTTTTTAGTTTTTTAGTACTAAGGCAGGGACTTTTTGTCAATTTTTCCTCTCAACCCTTTTCTCCCAATGCATGCCCGCAGTGTGATGATTGTAATTGTACGACATCCTTACTCGAGTGTGACGTACTTGGACATGCACATGACCAGCAATAAAGATTGAGATTACCTCATCATTGTAGCATCCAGTTAGCTTAATTATTTAATTTTTATTGTTATTTATTACTTTCTTAGTTAATATCTCCTACCCTTATCTCCTAGTAACGTGGAATGAGTACGACTTAATCACGAGCATTTAAGTGTGACTACTTGGTAACCCAGTAGCGCACCTGGGCCATGCACTTGGTAATCCCAGTGGTAGTCATACATGAGGTCCAAGATGTGTACGGATGATTAAGGAATGGATGCTCATCACACTTAGGCTAGTTTAGATTCTCTCTCACTCTCTCTCTCCTAGTTTAGTTGATATTATTTCCCATCATCCCCAGGAGTAGCATTAGTGTAGGAACACATCATACACCTCACTCTGGACTAAACCATATGTGACAAAGCTAATACTAGTCCAGGTGGGAAGATAGTGAACTACGATCTACGAGTAACTGTCTAGATACCACAACTAGTCTGTCTGTGGACTTCGACCAGATCGTGCGTGAAACACTCGTATTCGTTTGGCTGAGTGTAGGGGTACTTCACCACTCATCATTGGCACCATTGCTGGGGACGGTGCTAGTTATATAGATTAGTCATATCATACAAGGTTGTTGTACAGGAATTAACGATATATCTCTTAGGAGAAAATAATTACAAAAAGTCACATACAAATTCACACACAATTTCACAACCACGCCTCCCCTACAAGACTACGATAATGCCACATCTAGTGAGGTAATTCATTGGAGAACTAATGAATTATATGACAATGAAGATTGGAGTACGCAATCTAAGGTGGGGGTTTCTTATAAACATAAACGAAGGCAGCATCATCCCAACGCACGAAAGCATAACTTACTCGATGATGATGAACCCCTACTGGCCACTACAAGCCTAACACAAATACAAGAAGCTATTCGAATCTCCCATAGGCATCGTAAAAAGAGCCGCCTACCCAGGCTCGATTTAAACAACTTTCCCAATTTCTCAGGAGGCTATGACTTAGATCCGCAACAACATTTACAAGCCTTATAGGATGCCTATGCATGGAACAACATTGATAACGGTTGACAAAAACTTAAGCTCTTTCCTATGACACTTGTTGGCCAAGCAAAAGTATGGTACAAATCATTAAAACCAAATTCAATTCAATGTTGGCTAACAATGGTAGAACTCTTTAATGAAAGATATCAAACTTATGCAAGAGTGTTGGCCTTGAGGAAACAAATCCAAGAGTGAAAACAAGCGCAACATGAACCCTTGGACATGGCCTTAGAAAGATATTATGCATTGTTAAATAACTATCCAAGCCATGAGCTCTCCGAGGAAAGGTTAATGTACCATATCATTGATGGGCTTCGTGATGAAACAAGAGAGACCCTAGGGATCTATGCCCAAATTCAACTATATGAACCATGAACCCATCAATTCCAAGAGCTTATTAAGAAGGTAGCAAAAGAAGGAGAAATGGCTAGATGGGAGAATGTTGAAAAACATCAACGGGACCAAAATCTCAACTTAACAAAGGTCCATAATCATAAAAAGGAGAAATCAACCTATCTCAAAGAGGAAGAACCATCTTTGCCAGTACAACAATCATTAGAGGAAATCGAGGCAAAGATCAATAAGATGCTGGAATGGATGCATAAAAAGTGTGGGGAACATATCAATATTATTGGAGATAGAGTTTTGACAACTCGAGAAGTAGGAAAAAATATCATTAGATAATCGAAAAGAAGGGATCTTTGTAGATCTAAGATCCTTGTAGATCTAACGCAATGTGGTTGTACTAAGATCCTTGTAGATCTAACGCAAAATGAGAGTAAGAGTAATCAAAAGGCACTCAAAAATCCAATGCTATTCTAGGGGGCCCCACTAGAAAGACATGCATCCATGCCTGAAGTTTGGTAGCTTCTCTGGATTCAACAATCGAAAATAAATAAGAAAAGAAGAAAAAGTGCCACAAAGCAAAAATCACTCCTCCCTTGAACAAAATGCCAAGTGATCGTATGCCTTGTTGTTCTAGTACTCTCATAGTCGCTCATCATGGGATGAAACAATGCAGTGTCACTGATCAGAGGAATGGACTTGGTCTTGATCTTGGAATGACAAGTTAATGACACATTAATCATGCGTTACATGCCGACTTCATTATGCCCTGGGTCAGTTACCTCATGTCCCAATCTCTACAATCCCTTCTATAGTCCATCTCATCTCGCTGTTCATGTAATTGTAGCTCGTGTTTCGTATAGCGTAGAATTCTTACCTCATTCCGGTGATACTTACATGTGTGTGTTTTATGGAACCAGTGTAGATTACATTTAACCCTTCTAGTACCTAGGGACATTTTAAGGTGTGGTTACACAAGGGCATTATAGGTTGGGCTCTCCTTTGGGGAGGACACACTTGCGTGATTTTTGTAATTTGCACTCATAAAACATCATCCGCACATCATCTATTACCCTCAGTGTATTGTCAACAATATTCTTTCCCTTATTACTACCCCTCTGATTCAAACGTTCCTATCAACCATCACATAGCCTTCTTCTCTCCCTTACCATTTGAGGTCCTTATTGATAAATTCCACACCATCATCATTTTCGTGCCTTCAAAACTAGTTGAATTATCCTGGAACCCTTTAACACTCATCCAGATGTCCTTAGTTTACATCGTTTAATTTCAAACAAATATTAAAAATTTGGTACATTCTATAAAGTGCCCTAACTTCGATACGTGATATCGCGGCCGACACAATATCACATCCGCGTTATCACGTACGCGATATCGCATCCAAAATATATATATATACGTAACCCCCCTACACTAATCAACATCATTTTCAACTGTTCATGTGAGGGAATTTTTTCAAATTTCTCTCTATGACTCACGATTATGTATCTCCTGCTTTCGTATCCATAACTTGCTCACTAGTACTCCAATTTTCATTTTGTTTGAACCTACTTGAACCCAAAGTGTTCAACTTAGTCGTGGGGGAGGGGCACACATCGAATAGCGCATAAATTTTTTGAAATTTTTCATCACCCGAAGGACATTATTAAGAGTAATTAGTTATAAAATTANTTGGAAACCACCTAAGCAAAGAGGATTCAATATTATAATCTTTCGAGGAAATTTTCTCCTAATAAGTAATGTCACACGGAGATAAAGCAAATTCATTAAGGCAAGTAGTAAGGTATAACCTAACTTTGGTAACAACCTTACTAACGATTGGCCCCGAAACACGGACAATAGGAAGGTCCTGCTCAAGGTGTGATCAAGTGACCTAGGAGAGGTGAAGGACAAGTTCCTGCTGAACAACATGTAGAGCAGGAGGAACAATCATTTAGTATCCACCAAGAAGACCCTGCCACTGTACAATCAAGGCAGGCAAGAGGAGGAGCTGCAGTAGCATCTGAAAAGGGACGACATTTCATGTTGCCCCAGGATTGTGTTTAGACCATCCATGAAAGGTCTATATTTACTGCAGTGATCGTGGAATTAAACTTTGGACCTTTCATAGACTTTTCTCCAGAGGTCATTAGGGATCACCTCAAAGGGTCCCCATTGTGGCCTACCCTCTCTGAAAGCGATGCCTGGTACTTAGGGGAAATGTATCAATTTTGGCACAACAAAGAAGAAGGTACCATGGTTAACATTTGTGGTGTGACTAATTATTTCTTTGTTCAATCCATTTTGGAAGTATTAAACCTTTCAAATACAGGGCCAAAGGTTACTTAGAAGTAGTTGGAAACTTTCAAAACTGAGCAACTTAATAAACTATTGATAGAGAATAAAAGGGTGGTGGAAGAAAAAGAGAAGGCTAACTAGGATGCCTCTATGACACAAGCGCAAACTTACATGCACGCCAAGGCACTTAAGGCCTTACAAGAGGAGAAACTCCAGGCCATACTTCAACGCCATCAAATCCCAAGACTTGGAACGCAAGACAAGGGAAAGGCACCCATGGAGGAGCCACCACCACCAGGAACTACATGAGTTCCACCCAATCTTGTAGCTATAGGACTTTCTTTTGAGTTCTCCATGTTGTGTCTCAATTTTTTTCTAATTCCACACTGCAGCATGAATCCATCCTCATCAGTCAATAATCCCATACCTATCCACTGTGTAATCAATGGAGCTTGTTCTCACTTTCACTCGAGGATGAATTTTCATTCAGTCGTTGGGGTATGATGAGTCATGAATTGTTGGCTGCAATATCGCACCCATGATATCATGTACGCAATATCACGTACGTGATATCACAACCTAGACACGATATCACGTACACGATATCGCAACCTGTCTCCTCATCTATAATTAAGAGGTAGGCAGATTTGGTAGGCAACTTTTGAAGTTTAAGTTTTGTAGTTTTTTAGTACTACGATAGGAATTTTTTGTTAGTTTTTCCTCTCAACCCTTTTCTCCCAGTGCATGCCCGCAGTGTGATGATTGTAATTGTACGGCATCCTTATTCGAGTGTGACGTACTTGGACATGCACATGACCAACAATAAAGATCGAGATTACCTCATCATTGCAACATCCACTTAACTTAATTATTTAATTTATATTGTTATTTATTGCTTTCTTAGTTAATATCTCTCTACCCTTATCTCCTAGTAACACAAAATGAGTACGACTTAATCATGAGCATTTAAGTGTGACTACTTGGTAACCCAGTAGCATACCTGGGCCATGCACTTGGTAATCCCAGTGGTAGTCATGCACGAGGTCCAAGATGTATACGGATGATTAAGGAATGGATGCTCATCGCACTTAGGCTAGTTTAGATTCTCTATCACTCTCTCTCTCCTAGTTTAGTTGATATTATTTCCCATCATCCCCAAGAGTAGCATTAGTGTAGGAACACATCATACACCTCACTCTGGACTAAACCATACGTGACAAAGCTAATACTAGTCCAAGTGGGAAGATAGCGAACTGCGATCTATGAGTTATTGTCTGAATACCACAACTAGTTCATCTACAAAGTTCGACTGGATTGTGCGTGAAATGCTCATATTCATATGGTTGAGTGTAGGGATACCTCACCACTCATCAATCAGATTTTCTTTACTTCTATCAACTATTCCACATGTGCTTTTTTTCTTATTTTTAACTTGTGTTTGGAAAAAACACTATCTCAAGTTTTTGGAATTTCTAATGATCTATAAGGTCCCTTTTGATTTAGAGATCTAGTCTTTAAACCATTTGGTGGCCACAAGATGCTTAGCTTATTTTGCATAGGATTCTTCTGAATCTTGGATTTACAATGATTCTAACCATAACACCCTCATGTATTGGTAAGTATACATGTTTTATTATGACTCAATTTTATGCTTCTTAAGGTTTTAGACCTGAACCTTTCTCTTATTACATATTTGAAACTATAATTTTTGTATTTATTTTCTTAATTATTATTCTTGGTATTTGCTAATGCTTGGTGTCTTTTGTGAAAGACAAATTGAAAGGATGGTGATGGTCCATTACTAGTATTTTATTTATGTTTTAAATTATATTTTCACATTTTATTTTATTTTAAGGTTTTGGAAAAAAGTAAGAATATGGCTATAAGACATGCTAAATGGATATTTAAGGTATTCCAATTACTCTCTTATTTTATCTTGAAACTCATTCTTAGACATGTGAGCTTATTCCAATAATTTGGTGATTTAAACCCATTGGTTGATCTTTGAATCCTTTTTGTGAGTACATGTGTCCTGATCTTAGAAAATACATTAATAATCCTTTATTCTTAAAATTTCCCAAACCTTACCTCTTATGGCTATAAATACTTGGCAATGCTAGCTTTCTTGGCATCAATTATGGATGGTACTCTCTTCCATTCTCTCACTCATGATTATGCATAGTAGATCTCTTTGCAATTTCTATATTTGAGCCTATTCATACTTGGTGAAGCCTTGCTCTCATATAATCTCTCAAGGTAGAGGAAATGTGCTTTCTTTCATCATGTGCTACAAGTAGATTTTCCTTACTAGACTCACTTACCTTATACTTTTGCTTTTAGTTTTCATTGTTGAGCTAACCATTAAATCTATTGTTGATTTAGCTTTGGCTGTCATTTTCTTACAATAATTTACCATTTTTGAAATTTGTTCTTTGTGTTTGTACATCAAATTTCTTCTACAACATCTCTTTACAATGACAATGGCAATTATAACATCTCTATGCATTATAACCTAGGTTGTGATGGATCTAGCTATCATGATGATTTTTGAGCACATATTCCAAACTAACATGATGCAACCATTTTTTAAATATAAACAATGATCTTCAATTGTAGTGGTTAGCTAACATTCTAGACATGTATAGATGCATTTATATTGTTGAAAAGCTAGGCTTAGGATCTATTAACTAACATGATTTTCAGATTTGGCTACTAATACAATATCAATAATTCTTTGTCATGGTAGATTTGAATTAGATGATTTTTTCAATTTAATGGCAATGCCTAATATCTAGTAAATCTTAGGTGATAGTGAGAAGTTAAGGACTTAGGATAGTTGTCGGGTTGATACTAGCCATAACATAATCTGACGGTTGGTTTTATATACATGAAGGTTCTAATCCAATAGTTGTAATTCATCATATAGGAGGGTTAGTCTAGATGGCTAGTTTAAGTTAGTATCAACCTTACAATTATCATAACATTTGATGTAGTATCAATAATGATGCAAATCATGATTCAATAGTAATTAATTGCATTAACAATAAAGTTATTTTGGAATTTAATGCTTTGGTGGTAAAGTTAATGTTCTTAAGTAATAGTTAAGTTTATTATAACTATTATTGGTTCTAATAGTGTGCCTTGTAGCATAGGCCCCATCTTCCAACATGTTACACATGGCATTGAGATGGTTTCCTCTAATGTAAAGGTGTTCTAACCCTTCCTACATATGTTTAATGTAGATCTTAGTTCGGAGGCTCAAATGGAGGTTCTTGGTAACATTGTGAATGTTAGATCATAGTGTACCACACGAGTGCTAGCTTTTAAAAAAGCTTTATGATCAACTGATTCAAGAAACATTGTAATTTTAAAGCCATGTTATGGATTTTCAAATGGCCCTTGTGGTTACCTTTTGTAATTCTTGGAACTTGTACATTAATGTTGTACTTAAGATGTTGGAATAACATTGCATGGATTTTGCTAAGTAATTTATTCTGTATGGTTTATTATGATTATTGAATTGTAAGTCTTCATACTTTATGCATTAAAGTTTTCCAATAATTCAATTTTGGATTTTAAGTTTGCATATAGAATATATGACCTTCTAAAGAATTTAATCATGCCACTTAAGTGATTTTATAAATTTATCTATAACTAATTGTTGAATGTGACACCTACTTTTTCCAAGCTTTGATGGGTTTGCATGGTCTAGACATGTTATCAATCACTTTGTAATCATCCAAAATCATTTCTAGCTTGTTCTTCATTAAGGTAGTCACATGATGGAGTTGTCCTATCAAGGCACAACATAATGTTACCTTGTAGGTCCTACCATCACATCTATTTGTCTTGGCATAAGACAAAGGTATATTTTGAATAATAGGGATTTGGATCATTATAGATCACTTTTGCTTAATAGGGTACATCATAGTCCTTGCTAATATAATTTGCTCTATCATTATCCCTTGTAGTGTTATCTATAGGAGGTGGGAAATTAGTCCTATGAGAAGCAGACATGATTGATTAATGTGTGTATTCCTATAAACATTTTAATATTATTTAAAAGATAAATTATTAAAATTCTTGTGCAACAATTTTACATAATGTAACTTTCTAAACTATTGGCACCATCCCCAATAATAATGCAAATGATAAGTAGCAAGTATGTCCAATGCTTCACCATATAATCTACAAGTGTTATAGTAGACCATGTCATAGTCCATGGATGATACTGATGTTGGTGTTAAGGAAGCTACTCAATAAATTGTTGACTGTTGTCTTCCCACTTGGACTAATAAAGGCTCTAGTTTGTATGCTTTAGCCCAAAGTGAGGTGTATGATTATGATATTTTTCAGCATGTTTAATAAACTAAAGTAAAATATAGAATTTACTTAATTAATCTATTTAAGAATAGAAATGAATCCTAGTTTAGCCGAAGGGAGATCAGTGTCTGATCCAAACTTACTATATACGTCATGAACTCACACATCCACTATTGGGATTACCAAGTGCTACATTGCTAGGCAAATCAAGTGTTAACCTTGTTGGGACTACCAAACAATTACATGTTTATGCTTAAAGTAGGCAACAATGTATGCAAGAAAGAAAATCATTTTTTTAATTGCATTAGAAAATAAATAACATGGGAAATTACTTTGTAATTAAAATTAATCTAATATAAGTTTAAGCATCACAAAGAAGTAAAATCAATCTTGTTCTTATTGTATTCATGCATTGTATTCAAGTACAAGGTACTTGAATAAGACTCTAGACAGTTAACTCATTTCATGTTATTGGCAATTACTAACTACTACTGAAAATCAAGAAAATAAATTGATAAAGTTTCAGTACAAGTGCATTAATAAATATCATTCATATGGCAGGTGAGGAGTATTTATAGTTTAAATCACCCCTAAGGACATCGTATCTATGATATTGCAATCAAATTATTTACTATTCAACAATGGCATTTTATATGAATAATCTAGAACATGACAATTGATGAGCAGCAAGTATCCCCTACGCCCAAACATACAAATCATAAGTATTCACATGCAATCCAATTGAATTCTATGGATAAAACTAGTGTGGTATCTAGATTGTTAAGCATTGATAGCAAGTTTTTATCTTCCCACCTAGACTAGTGGTAGCTTTATCATGTATGGTTGAGTCCAAATTGAGGCATATGATTATTGACATTGTGCAGCTAAGACTAAATTATATAAGAGAATGAAAATAAATTATTTAATGTAATTAATAACAAAAACATAAATCCTAAACTATTCTAAGGGCAATGAGTGTCTATTCCCAGCTTGTCGTACATGTCCTTAACTCATGCACCCACTACTAACATTACCAAGTGTTATGCTACTTGGTGAACCAAGCAATAACGTTACTGGGATTACCAAGCAAATACATGTTTATGCTCGAAGGTGGTCATGCTCATTCCACCAATTAATTAATATGCATGAAAATGTAAATGTTAACTAAGTACATAGAAAATGAATTGCATTGAAAGTAAATATATTCTAAAGTCAAAGTGCTATAATGAATATGAATCAATCTCAATCTTATTACTATTCATGGAATGTGTCCAGGTACAATGCCACTTGAATAAGATGTCATACAACTAACTCAAATCCACACTGCAAGCACTCATTCATTGTTTACCATGATTATGAAATAAAATTGCAAGAGTCTAGCTACACTACAGACCAAATGACGTCAAATACGTAATGGGTACCTACATATTTATAGGCAAATATAGGCATTGCATCAACGGGGATGCATTCACACATTTAGCTACATCAATGAGGATGGGTCAACAAGGATGCATCAATGCATCTAAGATGTGTTGCCCATTAATGCATCAATGCATTTTCATCCACACATATGTGACAATGCATCTACGATACATCAACAAGGATGCACCAACAAAGTTGTTGAACATATCATGTCTCATCATACCCCTACAACTGACTAAAAACTCATCCTCAAGTTATATATAAATGGACGAAGTTTCATTATAAAAATTATAGGGTGACCAAGACTAGATTGACTACCATTACAAAATTAGAGTGTCATGTTACAAAATTTTATTTGAGTAGATGTATTACACAATGACAAAAAGACTGGAAAGACATCAAATTTTGCAAAATTGCAAATGTCTTCAAAAATCCGCTAAAGATTAATCTTTCCAAACTTTCCAACCTTGATTATTATGTTAATGCTTCTCTTTTTATGCAAAACATTCTTGAAGGATGGACTAAAATTTCTTCTCATCGTCCCATGGATCCAACAAACATGTGATGTTTGAGCTTTAATCCCTATATGTGCTACTATTTGTCCATGGGCATAGCCTCTGTTGTTCTCCTATTGGCCTCATTTACCTTGCTTTTATAAGACCTTCAAACATAGAGATTCAATTTAGCATAATCTGAAATCACCAAAGGATCAACATTATTTTTGATAATTTTTCATTAATGATTAACCCTTCTTAAATCCTTAATTAGCTCAAAATTTTAAAAATTTTAACCTATAAGCTCAAGATAATTTCATAATAATGTTTCCCAAGGCTCTAAGATAACTAAAATCATTAAGTTGTTCAAGTTATTTTGATTATTTTTACTATTAGTTACCATAATGTTTGAAAATGGGGTGTTAGAAAAATTTCAAAAAGTACATCCTTAACCCACGGCCCCCCACCCCCCACGATAAATGAGCTTAACTCCAAAAGTGCTCAAGTTTTTGAACAATTAAAACCAAAGGTCTAGGTCATAATATGGCCAAGAAATGTTGAATTTAGAGGAAATTTCAATAAAAAAGCATTAAAAATAATTCTAAATTAATGAGAAGTAGTCCCATAATCATACATAAAGTTTGAGAAGTTTTTCATGGTGCCCTAAAGGATGTGAGGTTGGGTTCAGAGCTGTGATCAACAAAAGTCATGCAAGTGGATCCTCCCCAAAGCAAGCTCCTGCCATAATGCCCTTGCATAACTACTTCTATAGATGTCCATGGCCACCTTAGAAGTTAAATGTAGATAATGCCTTTGTTCCAAACAACACACAACTACCTTAGTTAGGATCTTACACTCTCCTATACAAAACCATTAGGCTCATAATTGTGTGTAATAGTGAGCTGAATAATGGGATGAGAAGGGATTGGAAAGATTGGAATGTAAGGTACTTAATCATGTCTGCAATAGGTTCTTGTGTCAATTATGATTAAAATGATCATCATACCTATCTATCCAAGTTTCAAACCAAGTTCACACTATTAATAGTAGCCTTGCATTGATGTTCTCCTTCTTGCCTATCATCATGAGTCCATAACAACCACAGAAAATGAACATCACTCCAAAAAGAGAAGAAGAAAGAAAGGAATGGCCTTAGTTAGAGGGGTACCTTCAGGCATGGGTAACATGTCTTTCTAGCCCCATAACTAGTGCTTGTAACCCTTTATTATGTCTAAGAGATGTGCTTTGAATTTCCATTGTTTTTTCCTTTTTTTGCTCTCTCTCTCTCTCTCTCTTTTTCTTTTTTTTTTCTTTTCTCTTTTTTTCCTTTCTTTTCTTTTTGTGTTTTTCTTTTCATGGGAACCACACCATGCAAAGATATTACTTCTTGTTATTGGTTGATGGTAGGAATGATGATACACTCCATGAGAAGTCATAGACCACAAGAAGAAATTTTAAAAGAGAACCTACAAATCCCCTTGAGGTCACATCCTTTGCCATTTCCACCTCATATTTTCCTCTTTCTTCAAGGCACAACGATCATGAATTAATTTTAGTTTTATGTCAGAAGAACCATATTACTCTCATGATAAAGACCTTTTTTTAAGCGAAACTAGAGAGNATGTTTTTATTAATAATATTACTAGTCATGATGTAGAAGGCAACACNATAGCATAGGACAAAAACCCAACACATGGTGTTGACTTCTGCATCACCACGATTTGTAACATTGTTATTAACAAAGACAAAGTAGACATTCATAAAACATAAAGCAAATGACTTAATAAAAGAGAAAATTATAAAGAAATAAAAAACATATTAAGAATTAGAAAATTTTTTAAGAAATGGGACAAGGATAAAAAATTGTAAAACAAAAAAGTGAAAATGCACTTATTAGTTCTTGATTGAAGATGAGGCATCTCTCCCATGACTAAACTCATGGATGAGCATTTGAAAAATGGACCACACATTCCTTTGATTATACGTCATAAGTTTTCCATTTATCATCTTTAATGATTTAATTTTTTGCTTAGTAGCACATTTAACATTTATGATAATTACGTTTCAATCATTTGAAGACATATCTTTAGTTGGACTAGAAGGTGTTTTCTTTTTAAGTGGTCCAAACATGTTTTTTTATTTATTTTCTATTTTAGTTTTTTAGTCTCCTTGTTTAACATCTTCTTTTGGTGTATAATCAAAGTGTAAGATGTTCTTTTTTAAGTTCTCTATTTGATTCATTTTCTTAGGACAAGAACTAATAAGTGGGCTGGTTGTTTCCATGCATCTTTTGAGCAATTTTATATTCTTATTTTTGAGCCACTAGGTGTCTTTTGATTTAGTGACTACTATTTAGACTTAGTTTTGCACACATACTTGATCCTTAAATTTTTTGTGGGTTGGTATAGAGATTGTGTTAATACTTTGAACTTTCAACTCATAACTATACCCTTTATCATTACTAGTAATGCGTGGAATTTTCAGTCTCTCCACAGTGATAGGTTCATCTTTTATGTTTTGTGTCAGAGTGGTAATGGTTGTTGGCTCTTACATAGGATTACAAGACATTGTTTTTATGAGGAAGAGAATTATACCATATTATCCTTATGCTAGTTCTGATGAGCTAGTAGGTCTACTAGTTTTACTCATGATGAGCGGTGAGGTACCCCTATGCCCAACCATACGAATCACTAAGGCATTCACATGTAATCCAGTCAAATTTCATGAACCTATAGTTCTCTAGTGCACTAGTTCTTTTAGGAAGTGAAATTGACATTGAGAACATTCGTTGTCTTCCCAACTAAACTTGTGAAGCTCAAGGATATGGTTTATGTGTAATTCAGGTACATGATTTTTATCATTTTATGTTTTATAAGTTTAATCACCTACAACAAGAATGAAGGGTAGAGTAATTTAAGATCTAATTCATTCATTGCCTAGCTAGCCTAACACAAGTACCTATCCCACTTTCCTAGAATCATCTTGAACACATATAGCATTATTGGGCTACCAAAAGTTAAACGTTGTTGAGTTACCAAACACTATATGTATGCTCAAAGCGGTCATGCTTGTGTTCATTAATAACTAGAAATTAATTGCTTAATTTAAATACATTAAAGTCAAGTGCATGAAAGTAAAGTGCATTAAATGAAACATTAATCTATTCTCAGTGCTACAAGGATTATCAAAAGGGTTCATTTTTATTCCCATCACATTGTTATGCTTAGGTACATCAGTGCTCAAATAAAGATCTGTACACTTAAACTCCTATTGCGAGCACTCAGAAAATATTCTAACTCTAGAGAAAACAAACTACAAGAGCTTCACTACTCTATGAAAAAACTATGAAAAAGTATCTCAAAATTATGAGCCCAAGCGCTATATTTATAGGCCGATGTATACCCCGCAATATTAAATATCCAATAATGCATCATAGGCTTCGATATCGGTGCATGTCAAAACATCACTTATCATANGATAAAATTAACATCCAATGCCTCTTGGTAGCTGAAGATCCCACGATCATGCATAATCCTCATCATGTGGTACTACCACATCATCCTTGGTAAAGATAGTCCTACTTTCAATCCATGCTTCCCACTAAAATCATAATATAATTGTGAATTAGTATGCAATGTGTAACACATAGCTGTTAAATGTCTTGTCTCATTGGTGGTTACACTTGGCTAGGTTGTGATTGTGATCGAGTGATTCCTTTAGGAGAGTGAGTAGGAAGGATGACAAATAGGGTAAAATAGATAAGTGGTCCATTAAATTTAAAAAAGTTCTACACAAGAAAATATTTGAAGAGGGTGTAAGAATTCACAACTATAAAAAGGAAAGTTCATTGAAAAATGTTGTGAAGATGTGCACAATTGGATGTCATTGATAAGGTAAACAAAAGGATTTGATTGTAAGAGTGTCTAAGGGTAAAGAACTTAGCTAATCCCACTAAAAGATGTGCAAGTGGATCCTCCCCAAAGCAGGCACAGGCCTTTTATGCCCTTGCATAACTTCAAACCAAAGAGTCCATGGGCTCTATGGATGATTACTGGTTACAGAAGGTTAAGGAGAAAAACTCGAAAGAAACTACTTAAGAATTTTGACACATCAAATCAAGACATCAAAGAAGAACATGAAACTAGCAATGAGCTAAGACATGAAAAGCATAGATAGATGAGAGAGAGTGGAATGGAGTTCTTAATTAAGGTCACATGAAGTCCCTTGTGAATTTTATGGTTAAATGACTTAATAAGATCCATCCTTAGTCCAGACCAAAGCCAACCACATTCAGTGACTTCACATCCCCCTGAGACATAAGAGTGCTCCCATAGAACAACCATTGTTCCTTATTAGAGAAGAAAAGAGAAGTAGGAAGTGAGGAAGGGCCTTAGTTAGAGGGGACCTTTAGGCATGGGTAACATGTCTTTCTAGTCCCATAACGAGTGCATGTAGCCTATTTATTTTATCTAAGGGGTGTGCTTTGAATTCCTATCATTTTGTTTTTTGAAATGGGAACCACACCATGCAAAGACTTATTTGTTTATTATTTCTAAGGGGTGTGCTTTGAATTTCCATTATTTTTTTATGAGAACCACACAATGCAAAGACTTAGTCAACTTCCTTTTATTGGTCAACACAAAATGATAAGAAATCCATGAAAACACACATGCACCCAAGCAAATAGAAAGGCACAAAGAATACCAAATCGCCTTGAAGTCACAACTTCTTCAAACATTTGAATCCTTTCCAATTTCAAAAACTATCAAAGTCATAAATTTGTTAAAGTTTTTTTTATGAAAAAGGTACTGCATGTTTCCAAAATAAGGAAAACCATAAAGTTTGTGGATGGGTGGATGTTATGGACTCACAACCTATTGCATGAAAAAGAAACCATGTCCTAATCATTTGTAACAAAATTCAAAGCTAGAATCTTAACACCAACAATCAAATAACAAAAAAGTACATGCCACCATCAAGCAACGCATTACCACTATACTTGGCACTTATTAACAAAAAGTTATAAAATCACACCAAAATAAAAGAAAATATAAAAGGAAGTCTAAAATATTCAAGAAATAGCAAATGTACTAATGATGGTGTAAAACAAAAATTAGAAAAGATTAATAACATAAAAACAAGAAGATGTAAAATAAAGAATGTGCAAAACAAAAAATGTGTAAACCAAAAAGGGTGAAAAAATAAGGAGCTACTTATATGGTTAGCATGGATGGCCATCTCCCCCACAACTAAGTTGAAAGGAGGAGATCAGAAATATGGAGTGTGGTTACCCATCTAATGAGGCATTTGTTGTATTAGCTAGCCTATGCTCATGGAAAGGTTTGATTTGTTGGATGTTGACTAGCTGTTTCTTGTCTAGGCTCTCAAGTTTGTAGATCATCATGGCCCCAAAAGGAAAAGTTTCATAAATGATGTAAGATCCTTCCGACAATGTTTGGAACTTAGTTTGTTGAGGTACATGTGTGGGGTTCTAGTAGAGAACCTTATCTCCTGGTTGAAATTTGACTTTTCTAATTTTCAGGTCATGGCATTTTTTGTTGTAGGCCTTGTGCAACTCGTTAGATGATAGGGCCACCAATTAGTTTTTATCTAGCAGGTTGAGATTCATTAGTCTTTCTTTTTGTGCTAGACTCAAGTCAAGGTTGAGGTTACAGGCTATTGAAAGTGTATGGAGCTCAAATTTCATAGGAAGTGTTGGTAATTTTCCATACACAAGCTCATAAGGAGAATAGCCTATAGGAAGTTTTCATGTTGAGTGGTAGGCCCAAAGGGCATCATTGCATTTTGTGCTCCAATCTTTCCTATATTTACTAATAGTTCTTGTTAGAATCCTTGTGATTTCCCTATTGGTAACCTCAGCTTGACCATTGGCTTGGGGGTGGTAGGGTGTTATGAGTTTATGTTCAACCCCCAAGTGTCACATGAGCTTCCAAAAAGTAGTGCCTAACAAGTGAGTTCCATTATCAAAATTTAATGCACATGGCACACCAAACCTATTTACAACATTTTGTTGTATAGACCAAGTAGTAGTAGAAGATGTATAGTTGATGACAACTATTGCTTCTACCCATTTCGTACAATAGTCAATAGAGACTATGATGTACACCTTTCCATTTGACATGGGCGTGATGGGATCCATGAAATCAATGCCCCAAATGTTGAAGAGTTCTAGTGGTTGAATCCATTACTAAGGTTCCTCCATTCAAGCAGTCATTCTACCATCTCATTGGCATCATTCACAAGAGCAAACATAATGATGAGCATCCCTAAAGATTATTGGCCAATAGTACCCTGTAATTAGGATTTTAATGGTTGTGTGTCTCCCAACATAGTGTCCTCCACAAGGACCTTCATGAGCATCTTGGAGAATGCATAGTTGATTGGCATCAAGGACACACCAATGAACTAGGCCATCAGCACACACCTTGTAGAGGTATCCATTAATCTCCATGAAGTGTGTTACCTGGTGAAGAAACTATTGTTTTTTTCAATGGTCTAACCCTTGTGGCATCTCTTGGGTGAGAAGATAGGTGAGAATGCCATTATACCATTTAGGCTCATTAGGTAATCATTTAGTTATAGCCCCAACAAAGAGGAGTTCATCAGGAAACATATCAGATAGTGGGTTTTCTTCCTCTTTGTTGTCCCATCACAACTGAGATAAGTGATCAACGATCACATTCTTAATGCCCTTTCAATCTATCACCATAAGATCAAATTCTTGTAAGATCACCAACGACTGTATGACACGGGGCTCACCATTGGCTTGTTCATTAGGAAGTGAATGGCATCGTGGTCCATGTGCACAAACACCTTATATCCAAGCACATAATGCCTAAACTTCTCTACAACAAACACCACTACCATCAATTCTTTTTTTGTAGTGGTGTAGTTTAGTTGTGCACCCACAATGCTTTAGCTAGTGCAGTGGATGTAGTATGGACATTTCTTGTCATCCATCTATGTAAGCATGGCTCCCAAGGCATAATTTGATGCATCTATCATGACATGAAATGGTTTGGACCAATCAGGTGCTTATAGGATTGGAGTGTCTACAAGTTTCTCTTTTAGCTATTGGAATGCTTTTTCACATTCCATGGTCCAAACAAATGAAGCATCTTTCTTTATTAGCTCCACCAATGGCCTTATGATCTTAGAGAAATTCTCTATAAATTGTCAATAGTAGTCAGTATGTCCAAGGAATGATTAAACATCTTTGATAGTTTCTGGTTGGCGAGTTATTCCTTGGATGACCCTTATTTTCTCAAGGTCTACCTTAATTCCTACTTGTGGTATTCTATGCCCCAATATAATGGCATCCTGGACCATTAGGTGATTTTTTTGCTAATTGAGCCGCAAGTTGGTTTCAACACATCATTTTAGCACCTGCTCAAGGTGGTCTAGGGCTTGCTCAAATGTAGCTTCATAAGTGGAGAAGTCATTCATGAAGACTTCCATACCACTTCCAATTTGTTGTTGAAAAATGCTCAGAACCATGCTTTGGAATGTAGTAGGAGCATTGCATAGATCAAATGGCATCTTACAATATGGAAAAGTCCCCCGAGGACTCATGAATGTTGTCTTCGCCTAGTCCTCTAGTGCAATTTGACGTTGGTTAGCCACTATATCCATCTAGAAAACTATAGTAGCAATGCCTAGATATTGTGTTTAACACCTAATCAACAAATGACAACGGAAAATGATCCTTGAATGTTGCCATATTTAGCATTTGAAAATCAATGTAGGCCTGTCACTTGCCTCCTTTCTTTGGCACAATCATAAGTGAACTAACCCACTCACTATCTGCAATAGGATAAATGAACCCTTCCTTGAGGAGTTGTTTGCTTTCCTCTATGATGACCTACTTCAGTTTGGGATTCAACTGCCTCTATGGCTATCTCTTTGGCTTCATGGCCAAATCAATGTAGATGCAATGTTGGCATATCCTAGGATCAATCCCTATGAGTTCAAGATATGACCAAGCAAAAGTTGCTAACCAGTTTTCAACCACATTCAACGACATCTTTTTCTACTTTGAAGCAAGATTTGCATTGATTATGACCAACTTCCCATTTTTTAAAAACACATATTCCATTCCAATTGATAGCATTTTTAGTTCAAGGAGCTCTTGCTTGAAATTTTTAAGAATCTCCAACTCTCCCTAATAAGTATCATCATTTGCATCATTAGAGAGTTGGTGATGAACTTGCTCTAGTTCATCCATGCTTATGACATATGCATCTGTCGGGCTCTTAGTTGGTTCCATGCAAAGTGTGTTGCTCTCAGAATCAGTGGTCAGCCACTGGGTACCCTCTTATTTTGTGGTTACTATGTACAAACACCTTTGAATTTTTGCTTCTAGTGTACACTACTTGCATGCAGAGATAGATGCTTTTTTCATGGCGTAGAGTTTTTGCACACAACTACATGAAACTTGCTTCTTCTCGATCTTTTCAAATGCATTTTCTCTGGATATTTCCAAGAAAAAATCTCTAATGCCCATTCCTACATCAACGGTGCTAAGCCATGCCCTTCCCATGATGATTAGGAAATCCCCTTTGTAGTTCTCCACCTTGATCACTAGGAAATCAGCAGGATAAGACCACCCACAAACAGTGGTCACAATGTCTTCCACTAGTTCTAATGGAATAATAATGGACTAGTCTATCAATTCTAATCTAATATTGCTCTTCTTGAGAGGAGGTAGGTTCCATGCAATGTACATCTCATGAGAAATTAAATTGACACCAGAACCTGAGTCAAGAAGAGCTTTGCACAGTTCATTCCCAACAATCTGCAAATAAATGAGAGGACTTCCAAGATCAGCTAATTTCCTGGGAAGGTTTACAACACAGATCCAATCAAATATAGTGTGAGTAAGCATCATAGTATGAATCCCAAGTGCTGTTTGGTTTGAAGGTGACTCGAAAGAATTTGACACAGAGGAAGATGGAGGGATAAGGTTGTCAACTACAAGTGTATTTGAGGGCTTAGGTAGACTATGGGGTCGAAAGAAAGGTCTTTTCTTTGATTGAGTATTCGACCCACTCGATTGATGAACTAATTGTAAATTAACAACCATAGTAGCATTGCGTTGTTGCGGTTGAGCTGGTAGTTCACTTGCATACGTGGAGAGGTGGTAGCTACAAGGATGGAGGAGGAACATGTGCAGGGATAGGAGGGGGATAAGGATAAAAGGTGGAATCCCTTCTTTTATGTGGAGAATGAGTTCAATAATAAGTAGAAGGGTGGTAGTGAGATTGGAAAGTAGAAATGTGACTAGAGGAGTCATGTGGAGATAGGGGCTGCTGAACATAGTACCCATATGAATCAGGTTGTCTGTAAGGGTGTTGCTACCTTGGTGGTGCCAGTGCCCATGATTGTGGTTGCTGCCACTATTGATACTACTCATATGATTATGGTGGTGTTGCACTTGGATAATATTGCTATTGCTAGTGAATCACTACCTTGTTCTTTAGACTCTTCAGTAATTTTTAGGATAAGTTAAAATCTTCTATCCATCGAGTCTCATAACTAATCAACCTTGGCCATAATTTCAGATTGAAAGTTTTGGAGTCACAAGGTTTTCCTATTCACCACCTCATCAGGTGCGGATTCTTCCTCACTATCACAAAATTGACCTTCCCCTTATGAATGGAAGAATTGTGGCTATATTCTTCTGCACTTTCTCTTTTTCTTAATTCACCCTGGTCTTTAGCTGCTTGCTTGATTAGTCTTTGTAACTGATGGGCACTTAATTCTAACAGTCACCCTTGGGAATAGACACTAAGGGTTCTCCTCATTTCTAATTGAAGCCCATCTACAATGTGGCAAAGTTGATCTAGTTGAGAATAACCATGGCCAGGACATTTGTGCATTAAGGAATAATATCAGCCAATGGTGGCATCCAAGGGTTTGTGTGTTTCTTGTTTTCATCCTTGGATTTTCCTTCTCAAGTTGGACACTCTGGAGTATGTTTAATGTTTATCATTAAACAATTCAAGCATGGTACTCCATTGTGTGATAAATTCCAGCTCTAAGGACCAGTACTAGTTCTCTGCTTCTTTGATAAGTGTCCTTGGGAACAACTTAAGTTTTTGCCACTCATTCTATATGTTTTGCAAGGTACATGCATCTTGAAAAACTTGGAGATGGTTCTACATATCAGAGTTATATCCCCCTTTGAACCGAGGAATATTGTTCATGTTTAGCCTTTTAATTTAACTATCCTTCACGTGCCTTGTTGGAATTCATACTACCTCTGCAATATTGAGCATATTTCAAGTAGCAAGCAAAGGCTCATCGAGACCATGATTATGATGCCTACAATGCCCTCTACTACCCCTTCATTCATGGCAATGTACCTCTCTTATATGTCCACACCCTTGATCTTGCCTTGCCTAATGGTCCCTTCGATCATTTTGGTCTCATCAATCATTTTGGTCACCTCCATCATGGTCTCACCTCCTACGATTGTGGTTAGAGCTAGAAGAAGATGATGATAATGATAATAAAGGTGAAGAGGAAGGAGGACTAGCACCATCATGATGCCTACTACCCCCTCTTCGACGATCGCAGCCACGATCACAATCTTGTTTCTTGTCTGCATCCCTACCTTAGCCTGCCTCATTGGATCTTTCTTTTTTATTGGATCCATTCTTACCAGAACCAAGATTGTGAATTGTGGACTGCAAGTTCTAATTTTGACCTCCTTCACCAAAGTTAAAGAGGAACTTCACTGAATGGGAAACCCCTAGAGAAGGGTTCCCCACTATCTTTTTGGTATAGCAAGAATGGGGAATCATTAAATCCTTTTCCCTTCACAAATTCATGACATTGTTCTAGCTATTGATCTTGTAGACATTGTGCCTCAATGGGACAATAATCCCTAGCATAAGTGTCTTGCACAACATACTCAACATGAAGTTCCCGGAGACCTCATCATATAATTATTTTTTGGAGCATTGCAGAAATGGATCAATTGGAAGGTAACACGATGTTTCCCTCCATGTCACACCACCGCAGCTATTCATCCTAATGTAGGATGAAGGTGAAATTAGATACATACTCATCAGGATGAGCATATACCACTTGATATTGCTAAGTCACCAACTGATGATCTCCATAAGAATTAGGTAGAGAAGCACTCCTATGAGAAGAAGCCATTTTCAGTTAGATGATAAAAATGCAATGTGCTTTTAAATTTTTTTGTAGTAATTGTAAAATATGATATGATTCTAAGGTTTGTTCCAAAAATTTTGAATGATTTCCACTAAATCCTAGATAGTACATAAAACAACCAAAAGGTCTCTGGCAACAACACCAATGATGAGCAATGAGGTGCCCCTATGCCCAACCATATGAATCACTAAGGCATTCACATGTGATTTGGTCAAATTCCGTGGACCTATAGTTCTCCAATGCACTAGTTCTTTTAGGAAGTGAAATGGGCATTGAGAACATTCGTTGTCTTCCCAACTACAGTTGTGAAGCTTAAGGATATGGTTTATGTGTAATTCAAGAAGATGATTTTATCATTTTATGTTTTATAAATTTAATTGCCTACAACAAGAATGAAAGGTAGAGTAATTTAAGATCTAATTCATTCATTGCCTAGCTAGCCTAACACAAGTATCAGTCCCACTTTCATGGACACATCCTGAACACATATAGCATTGTTGGGCTACCAAACGTTAAATGTTGCTGGGTTACCAAACACTATATGTATGCTCAAAGTGATCGTTCTTGTGTTCATTAATAACTAGAAGTTAATTACTTAATTTAAATGCATTAAAGTAAAGTGCATGAAAGTAAAGTACATTAAAGGAAACATTAATCTATTCTTAGTGCTGCAAGGATTATCAAAAGGGTTCATTTTTATTCCCATCACACTACTATGCTCAGGTACATCAATGCTTGAACAAAGATTTGTACACACTCAAACTCCTACTACAGGGACTCAAAAAATATTCTAACTCTAGAGAAAACAAACTGCAAGAGCTTTGATCCTCTATGCAAAAACTATGAAAAACAATCTTGAAATCATGAGCCCAAGCGCTATATTTATAGGCTAGCATATGCGTCGCAATATTGGATATTCGATATCGAGTGCCGCGATATTGGATACCTAATATTGAAGCATGTCAAAACATGACTCATCAATTCACATCTATGAAAACTATCCTAAAGAAAGGATGTTTCTAAGACTTTTGTTGAGACCTACTAACATGATCACTCACTTGTATGTTCACAGCACAAGTGGCATTTTTCTATTGAGATTTTGATGTCAATCCTTCTTACATTTTTTGTGGTGATAAATGTTAGAGGGAAGTATGAGAATATTGAGAATGTGACAGATGATAAGAGGCACAAGATGGTGATCCCATAGGAGATGTTGTGGGTTGATGGTATTTAGGAGAGTAGTAGTAGTAATTTAAGGTAGGGGAGGTAGAACCATTTGGAGAAATATGTTATTGAACATAGTATCCATAAGTGATGAGACCTGAATTGCTCATAGTGCTGATAGTCGTGATATCACAGCCCT
>MNCI01009104.1:342719-377464 GCA_015680685.1 Gnetum montanum | reverse complement strand
GATTTTCTTACCCTTTCCCTCTTAGCTTAGCTTAGTTAATATTATTTTCCACTGCCATCAGGAGTAGCGTTAGAATTAGAACACATCATACACCTCATCTAGACTAAACCATACGTGACATATGCAAAACTAGTCTAGATGGGAAGACAACGAACTGCGACCTAAGGTTAACTATCTAGGTGCCACAACTAGTCCATCTGCGGAGTTTGATCGGATTGAGCGTGCGACGCTCGTTTCGTATGGTTGAGTGTAGGGGTACCTCGCCACTCATCAATAAGGATCCGTCTGGTAATAAGGATATTGTTGGTTTGTTGATGGCATCTCCCATGATTATGGGTTTTGCCCCTATGGTTGATAATAGTCTTGAGGTTGATAAGAAGTCCCACTAGGATAGTACTGTTGGTTGTAGGACTATCTATAATTACCTTGTGAAAAAGGCAATCTTTTAGGCATTTACTTTTCTACAAACTTGGGATTTAAAGTAAAGGCCCCAAACTCTTGTAGATGTAACATAACTAGGCAATAGCCCTTTGGATGTTCATATTGATAGATGTCACATCCATCATCCTCTTTTATATATGAGTCTGTAACCTCTTCTACTACAGCTATCTTTCCTTTTTGCCAATAAGTGGCCTTACCTGTTTCTTTATTCTTTTTCCTCTTTTTGGTTTAATTGCTTAATCGTTTTTGCTTTATATTCTCCTCTATGATTTTCAAGCTAGTTGTAACATTTTCATTCATCAACTCCCACATCCTATCTACCCTTGCTTCAATCTCAATAATAGACTTTTGTATTGGCAAGGTTTTGTGTGAAATCAACTCATTAAGAGCTACCTCTTTTTCCTAATCATAAATATAAACCTTTTTTTCATGAAGAGTTGGATCACAATTATATTCCTCTACACTCTTCCTCTTACATAGCTCTCCTTCTTCTTTTGCCACCTGTTTAACTAGCCTTTGTATCTAATGGGCTCTCAATTCTAATAATTGTCCTTGGGCATAGATCCTAAGGGCTTTCCTCATTTTGTTATGAAGCCCATCTATGATGTGGAGAAGATGCTCTTTTTGAGAAAAAACATGGCCTAGACATCTATGCAGTAGAGAATAATATCTATCCAAGGTTGCATCAAAGGATTCATGGTTTTCTTACTTCCACCCTTGGAATTGTTTTCTTAGATTAGAGACTCTTTCATAGGTTTGGTATTTTTCATTGAAAAGCTCAAACATTGTGAACCACAGGTGGATTGAATCTGGTTCCAACGATCTATACCAACTTTTAGCTTTTTCTATTAGAGTCCTAGGAAAGAACTTAAGCTTTTATCGCTTACCTTCAATACATTACAAGGCGTAGGCATCATGGAAGGCTTGTAAATAATGTTTTGGATCAAAATTATAGCCTCCCTCAAATTTAGAATGTTATTCATATCAAGAATTTTGATGCAACTTTCCCTTTTATGTCGATGGGGTATTTGAATTGCCTTTGTGATCATTATCATGCTTCTAGCAGCCAACAAGGATTCATCATCATCAAACATGTTGTGGTGATAATCTCTATTTCTATTTGTCTAATTATGATGATCTTGTCTATGCTCACTTTGATGTCTTTCATCTTTTCTTTAATCTTTGCTTCTATCTTCATCTTGACCCCTTGTTATATCCCTATCTCTATACTTATGTTTATCTTCATTAAAACTAGATGTTGAAGAAGAAGAGGAAGATGAACTAGGAGAATCACCGTGGGTCTTATATCTCCCCTTATGGTCTCTTAATTTATCTCTTCTAAGTTTGGAGGAGCTCTTAGGCCTTAAGGCCCTCCTTGTTCTAAGACTTGTTCCATCCTCTCTAGGGTTGTCTGCATCATTTAAACGTAGTCTTTGAATGTACTAAGGGTCTAAATGAGTATATGAGACCCCTATGTTTAGTAATTCACTTCAATTCTCTTTAATATAGACCCTACCATTTTTTCTATTACTGTTCTCATCATGTGATGGGTTATTGGTTCTATGTCAAGGAGACATGTTTTCAATTAATAATGTGTGACTTAAAATATTAATATTTTCAAAAAGATAAAGCGTTAATGCTTTTACAACTATCATTTATATAATATAACTAATCTAGATAACTAGCACCATCCTCAACAATAACAACGATGATGAGCAGCAAGTATTCCCTACACCCAACCATACAAATCACAAGCATTTATGTGTCATCCAATCGAATTTTGTGGATGGAACTAGTGTGGTATCTAGATTGTTGAGCATTGATCGCAGGTTGCTATCTTCCCACCTGGACTAGTGGTAGCTTTATCACATATGGTTTACTCCAAAGTGAGGTGTATGATTATTCATGTTGTACGGCTAAGGCTAAATTATATAATAGAATGAAAATTAATTATTTAATATAATTAATAAAAAGAAGATAAATCTTAAACTATTTTAAGGGCGATGAGTGTCTGTTCCCAACTTGCCATACATGTCCTGAACTCACGTACCCACTACTAGGATTACTAAGTGTTATGCTACTGGGCAAACTAAGCAATAGCGCTATTGGAATTACCAAGCAAATACGTGTTTACACTCAAAACTAGTGTGCTCATTTCGTCAATTAATTAACGCGCATGGAAATGTAAATATTAAATAAGTACATAGAAAATAAATTGCATTGAAAGTAAATATATTCTAAGTCAAAGTGTTGCAATGAATATAAATCAATCTTGATCTTATTCTCATTCATGGAATGTATCTAGGGACAATGCCACTCAAATAAGATGTTGAACAACTGACTCAAATCCACACTGTAGGCACTCACTAACTGTTTACTAAGATTATGGAACAAAACTGTAAGAGTCTAACTACACTATCAACCAAATGATGTCAAATACACGGTGGGTGCTCACATATTTATAGGCAAATACAAGCATTGCATCAATGGGGATGCGTTAATGCATTTAGTTATGTCAACGAGGATGCATCGACACATCTAAGATGCATTACTCTTTAATGCATCAATGCATTTTCATCCACACATGTGACAATGCCTCTAAGATGTCTCGACGAGGATGCATCGATGAAGTTGCTCGACATATCATGTCTCTTCAACGATAAATAAGAAATGAATGCTCATTGCCCCTATGCTAGATAAGGATTTATTCTTTTATTTTAATAATTAAACAATTAAGTGTTAGCTTAGTGGTAAGACTCTTAATTTGGAAGCTCCAAGTCACCAGTTCAAAAATGGTAGATAGTGCTAAGTTATAAGGTTTTAATTGGACTATATACCTTGGGGTGTACCTATAGTTCAATTATTTTAGATTCTAATACCCCTTCTTATTTTAATAATTAGATCAGTTAGTTAATTTTTATGTTTTTAATTAGTTTAACAATAATCCCATACGAATTAATATGATAAAAATCAAGACTTGGTCTCTAATCTAATACGTGTTTTTTTTTTGTTTGCTTTGTTTGAGTGTCTTTAGATATTTCTTACGTAATCAACAAGGTATCATGTATACTTAAGCTTTTTCAAAATTGAATAACTACATTAACAATTAGAGAAAGTTCCATCAAATCAAATAACGCATAAACAAGGATACATTAATGATTACTTAATTGGTAAGGTAGTATGTATACCCAAGCTTTTACAAAATCAAATTTCATTGAAAAGGATGTCTCAACAAAATTTGTACCATTTAATTTCATTGAAACGAGGACACATCATTGATATAAAAACAAAGATACATTATTATGTATATCAAGCTTTTATGTCCCCTTCAAAGATTGATGATGGTGAGTAATATAGTTTTCTAACTCTAGCTTGTGGGTTCTCGTAGCCGTGTCAAACCCAAACTTTGGAGAAGTTGGAATTGGCCTTAATCCTAACAATAATATTCTATGGTTAATCTCACATCAACTTCACGTGTTCAAATTGGGTATTCATGTATCTACTTTGCCGATGAAAGTTGCTGCTTGCCCATTGTTTCAGTTTGTGCATGCTACGAGGGAAACAGTTTAAGTTAAAAATTATTTTCAGAAAAACATAAAATTCGTCTGTAAACTGTAGTCCCTGTGGCTCGAACCTGATCCTGGCAATGCAATGAAAACAGGCAAATGAGCAGCAATTGCTTGGGCCGAATATGCCCCACCGGATACGGATTTGGCGCTCAATATTTGTTCAAAGATTCGCATAACGGCTTGACTGAAACTCCTCGGTAAAACCCAAAAATCCAACAAAAACCATAAAAAGCGAAACAACCCACCACACCAGAGCGGACAGTAATAGCAATTGCAACAGCAAATCGCGTCGATTGCCGTTGCCTTTGCCCAAACAGAGATCCACACGCAAATACAAGAACAAGTATTTCTCAAAATCTCCCTCAAAAACGTTAAACCTCACGCCAAAATTTCATGCAGAGACCAGGACAGACCCACAAAAATTCCAGGCTTCTCGGCGGAGATTCCAGAAATCCAAATCTCGTGGCCACCCGTACGAGCGGTTCACATTTATCAGCCGCTCATCCAGTTTCTCCTCTCTTTCTCGTGTACAGCAGCAGCAACAGCGTCCCCACGCTCAAGAAAGGAAAACCGTCTGCAAGCGAAGAGAAAGAACCAAAACAGCATTCGTTCCTTTGAAACTTCCAGGCCCAATTTCTCCTACTTAATTTTTCATTATATAACAGAATGGATACGAGTTCTCGCATGTTTTTTTTGTAACTGGGTTTTCTGAAATTTCGCTCCCAAGAAGAGCTCAATTCTGCAACAGCAATGTCGGGCCTGAGCTCGGAGTGCCCTGCTGCAGCAGCTACGCCATCGGAGCGAGCCATGTCGTTCATCTCGCGTGGGTGGAAAGAGGTCCGCAACGGTGCCGATGCCGACCTGAAATTAATGCGCGCCAGAGCCAGTTCTCTCCGTGATTTGGCCGTATCTCTCGACCCATTTGCTCACGGCTTTCTAGATTCTTCGAATCCTGCGAATTCCTTGAACCCTAAGTCTCTGGAGCTGGAATTTCTGAAGAAGATCAGGCCCAAGCTCTCGGAGCTGCGCAGGGCTTATTCTGCAGCAGAGTTCAGTTCGCCTTGTGCGAATTCTCTGGATTTTCATTATTCCCTGGATTTCTTGCGCCTGAAGAACGTTTTCAAGAATGCTAGGGCTGTGGACGAGGAGGGTTTTTATGTTGAAGGCAAGAGTGCCGACAGGGTGGATTTCAGAAGAAGGGGGATCATGGCCAGGAGCGTTTGGGTTGAGGATTGGTCTCGTTTTGAGCCTGGTTCATGGCAGCTGTCTGAGTGGGAGCCAATCAAAGCTTTGAAGGAGGGTATCAGGGATCTTGATCGGAAGGCTGCCTCTGCCTATGGTGGCAAGTCTGCATCGCATTTGATTGAGAGTTTCAGACACTCCGAGTTTGTGGAAAACATCAAGAAAAGCTGGGTGTGTAACTTGACTCTTTTTATGTTTTATTAAGTGGTATGTTTGGGCTGGTTCGTCATTGTTCCTTGAATGTTATGTTTTGATAAGTTTGGTACATTTTCTTTAATGCTGTTTTTAGCCTTCTTGTCCGTTTGGCATTTAGAATTGTTGTTTTTCTGGCTCAATCTGTTTTTTAAGGCATCGGCGTGTTTCAGTCTGTTATGCTTTGAGATTTCAGTGAATGGTCCAACTTGGTTTGAATGGTGATTCATTGAATTCTTTATACAATTTGGATTTAGGAAAAAGAGCAATACGAATATTTTCAAAGATGTGAGATCGTGTTTACATTGGATAAAAGAGGCTATGTGAATGTGCGAAGTTCATTTTGTCTTAGCTACACCTGCCTGATTCTGCATATGCGGAAAAAACCTGTATAAATCGTGTTAATTACGACATGAAGACGTATGTTTTAAACCAACAATTTTTAACATTACAAAAAAGAATAATAATAATAACAAAACATATGAACATGCTAGAAAACACAATGGCAAATCCAGGGTAAAACAATCATAGTACAATTGTTGACGTATGATCTTGACTATGTACTGTTTGTGAATTTGTGCATATTGTTTTATTCTCAGTGCAACATGCCAAATTTAGCCATTTATACATTTCTTTACATATACGAAAAGCATGGTTACTTTCATATACTATTATCAACTTTGGAATACTAACCGTCGAAAAATCTATTTGATTGCAGAGGCTATCTTCAGTTTATTCCCAGGAAACGAAGGTCAGTGTTCTGTTTCCAATCCCTTTCTCTCCCTTGAAATGCTCTTTTCTCGTTTCTCCGATGATTTTCAACATAGAAATTTATTTTATGTGTCTTTATTCTATTTTTTTCAGTTACTTTCCTTTTTATATATTTAGATGCAATTTCAAGACAGTTCTTCACAATTACTCTCATTTACATCCAGGATGTGCCGCCATTGGATGTCCAAGAACTTTTAGGGAGTCTCCTCAAGCAGTCTTGGCCAGTACTTGATCAACTTGGTTTTAAGAAAGGTGAATAGATACTTGTTAATCTTTTAGCATGAAGGTCTTGCAATTTTTTCATTTAACCGATGCTAACAAATGCTAGAATAATTTGGTAAAGGAGATATCATGGTATTGTTAACAAATAAGTCTTGTAAGTTCAACCCTTATTAATTGTCCTTTACAGTTGGTTGTTTAGTATCTTTGCATGATGTTGTGAGATATTGTATGTTGTGAGAAAGATGTTCCATTATGCTCATAAGCATATAACATCTAATATGATAATATGATAGCCAAGCTTAGGTTATGGCTTGATAGAACATCAAGGGTTCAATAGAGAATAGTAAATCTTTAGAAAGAAACAGGACTTTAAGATTTTGAGGGTTGGGTGGTAGATCAATAATTTGCTTCTATGAACCAAAAAATTGTAAATAAATGTTTGTTGAGGTTGGAATCCAGACAGTTAAATTGCTTCCCAATGAAGAAAGACAAAGGACCATAAAGAAAAGGAATTATCTGTCATTTGAGGGGCAACAACCAAACATGTTTAGAGATACAAACTAGACACATTTCTAGCCAGTTGCTCTTGAACAGTCTACTCCCTTCCAAAGAGTCAAATTCTTCCTTTTCACTTATAGGTGGGATGAACATTTGGGATACAGGTCAGAGAGAGTTGGAAGAAATGCCTTTGCATCTATATTTACATTAAATATTGAATCAATTAAGAATTTTCTCAAATAGAGCATGCAGTGGTGTAGTCAAGGTTATGCATGGAACTTCTCAAAACTGCAGTCACCTAACTCTCATTCTTCATGGGGTTCACTATCACAGGTTAGATAATTCCCGTTAAGCAATTCTCAGCTACTTTTTTGATTATAGGAATTGTTTTTTTGTTTTCCACTCAGAATATATTTTTGTAATGTGATCTGAGAGTATCATTGAATTTAACAGTCAAATGATTCTGGAGTCTAAAGGGACAATGACGAAAATCTTCCTTTCCCTCACGCTTCTCATTTTAATTTCTATTCTCTTTCTTTCTCATGTAGTCCACTCTCTATTTATTTACTACATTTATGGTTCAAAGGAAGAGAGAAATCAGAGCTCAGGTATGCAAATGTTGCCTTGATAAGCCAAATGCTTGAAAGCATCTTTCTTTTCTTCTTCTTCTTCTTCTTTGGTGAGCAAATGAAAGCATCTACTTAAAGGAGCTTGCTTGGCTTTTTCAATTCGCTAAATCAGCAAATGTGACATGCTTTGGCTACAAGTTTTGAATATTTTGAATGAGGATATGGAATGTGAATGAAAGTGATAAAGAACTTTTTTTGAATGGTTTGATAGCATTATGTATTCCAATCATTCATTTGGTTTGAGGGTTGGCATTAAAAGTTCCCCTACCCTACCATGTTTTACTACCAGCAGAATACTTCCTTAGAACTTAAGCACAACATAATGGTATCAGATCAGTGTATCACTTGGAATAGAACCTGTGACTTGCAAGCTACAAGACACATGCTCTAACCAAGTGGAAAATGCCTTACTGAAAGCTCCTACCATGCTTGGTTAGTAGGGACTGATGATTTTTCAAACAAAAGATTACATCTCTTGTTTATTTTCCTGTCCTTGTTTCAGTTCCAGCATTTGTATTAGTTGCCTTTTACCAACAAAACATTTTTGAGTTGTTGTTAATAAAATAATTTTGCTGTTGTTTAACTCGTGTACTATGTCTTGTGTGCGCAATAGAAAAACTACTTTTATTAATTTGAAAAGGTAAAAGGTGTAAGGTTAAAAAAGATGTTCTACCAGGAATGCAACGATATACATTATCTTGACCTATATAAGTTTCACTAACAAAGGGTTGTAGAGGTATGTGTTACATAACACACTAGTCAAATAGATAAACAAACTAAATGTTGGATTAAAGAAGCCTCTTTTTCTAAAGGACATGTATTTCTTGAGATTGCAAGAAAATAAAAAATACTTTTGTGTAGATCAATTGACCAAACAGGATAAATAATGGTGGGAATGGTGACCGTGTCTTTGTATATTTCTCTGCAATTGCTGATATTTGGAATAATGTTTGGCAGCCATAGATCAATGTTTTACGATGCTGAAGTCTTTTACAAGATATTGCGTCAACTTGGAAGTGGATTCTTCAAACGAAACGTATTAACATAATGTGAAGAACATAGGTGGTAAATGTTATCGACGAGCTTAAGAATGAAAAAGGCTACTGACTTTTGTAGGGGACTGAGAGCCGGCTATATACAGTGTGACGACAAGTGATATATTGAATGGAATTGGCCAATACGGAATGGAGGAGGCACCGTTCTGGCCCAATGGTGCTTGTGTTGTACCCCCGGCACTCAATTTGCCCAAGTCTTTGAAACTGGCAAGATTGGAGGATGAGTTAAGAATCGGTTGGTACCATAGGAATGATAATTCTGTTTTGTCTGTTTTATGTACTTATTTTTAGGATTAGCTGCATATTTAATGGATCTCTAGGGTTAGGAATTTCATGGTGCCCTCCAACTCCAAATTTTAATATTAGTAAACTAGCCTTTTTACCTGTCTAGAAGAAATCTGATTTTACTTTCAGATTTGCATTTTATGCCTGGAATTTATGCAAGAAAGTCATCACGGGTTCTTCTAGCAGACAGCTAGCAATTTCTTAGCTGCACTGCATCATGATGGAGCTGAAACCAAGAGCTACCTTATCAGGTGTGAATAGGTACCACATCAAATCGCAAACATTGAAATGAATGCTAGAATTAGCTGCCCTCAAAAGAATATTTCTCAGAGTGCAGTGAACAATTTGCGTTTTCAGTTTATTTTAATTCATTTTAACTTCATTTCTTCTGCGAGTATTATTCTGTTTGTAAACGTGTTAGTTGTTTTTTCTTTCTTTTTTATGGATACCTTTCATGTAGCCAGAATTACCAATCAGTTCTACTTATCTGTTCTGCTGCACAATCCATCTACTGATATGTTAATAGTGCAAATTCTTTTGCAGATGTATATGACAAAGTTTTGGATACTATATACCACAGCAAGCGGAAGGATCAGCTAGAAATAGATTCCAGTTCAGTGAAGGATTCTGCAATAATAGCAAATGATGCTGAAACGATTACTGATGATCTGGATATGAGGATAGCCAGCGTTCTGCAAAGTACGGGTTACCGTTACAATGCTGGTCCATGGATCGAATCTGTAAGTGATCAGACTTCTGAAGGAGGACGGAATGTTGCAATTGTCACAACAGCAAGCTTGCCTTGGATGACAGGAACAGCTATAAATCCCCTTTTCCGTGCAGCATACCTTTCCAGAAATGTTCAGCAGAAAGTCACTTTACTTGTTCCTTGGCTCTGCAAGGAAGACCAGGAGATAGTTTATCCCAACAAATTGACTTTTAATTCCCCGGAGGAACAAGAAACTTATATTCGTAATTGGTTGGAAGAAAGAGTAGGCTTTGAGCCCAAATTTAAGCTGGCATTTTATCCTGGCAAGGTATATTTACATCTTATAATTTATTTTTCCCTTTCCAATATGTTTTAATTAATATGCTATTAACTAAATTGGTTGCATTTGTCCAGTTCTCGAAGGAAAGACGTAGTGTCATAGCAGTTGGGGATACTACACAGTTTATACCAGATAGAGAAGCTGATATTGCTGTCTTGGAGGAACCAGAACATCTGAACTGGTATCATCACGGAAAGAGATGGACAGACAAGTTCAATCATGTTGTTGGGGTTGTACATACAAACTATTTAGAATATATCAAGAGGGAGAAGAATGGGGCTTTGCAGTCCTTTTTTGTAAAACATATCAATAACTGGGTCACTCGCATTTATTGTGATAAGGTGCTTCCTGGACATAGCTACTTTCAATATTTAAATAATTTTCTTCAAATTTATGGGCTGTCAAGTTTGTTTGTGGGATTTACGTTTCTTATTATCAAATTTTAATTTTGGCAGGTCTTAAGGTTGTCAGCCGCAACTCAAGATCTTCCAAAATCAATGGTTTGCAATGTTCATGGTGTTAGCCCAAAGTTCATAGAAATTGGAAGGAAGGTGGCTATGGATAAAGGCTCTGGAAAACAGTCCTTCTCCAAAGGTGCATATTTCTTGGGAAAAATGGTTTGGGGAAAAGGTTACAGAGAGCTCGTGGATCTTCTTGCAAAATACAAATCTGATTTAGATGGCTTTCATGTGGATGTGTTCGGAAATGGGGAAGATTCTGCGGAAGTCCAGTCTGCAGCAAAAATGCTGCAGTTGAACATGAGGTTTCATCAAGGTAGAGATCATGCAGATGAGACACTTCACGGGTAATTTTATACTGGGTACTATATTTTATTTATTTAAGCATTGTCTCTTTCTTCATATCACCAATTCAAGTTTCTGGTTGGTGCAGCTACAAAGTCTTTATCAATCCAAGTGTAACCGATGTCCTCTGCACTGCAACAGCTGAAGCATTGGCTATGGGAAAAATTGTAGTTTGTGCAGATCACCCATCTAACGAATTTTTTGGGTCATTTCCAAACTGCCTCATGTACAAGACTCCGGAAGAATTTGTCCAGAGGGTAAAGCAAGCATTGGATATGGATCCTGAGCCACTTTCTGCTGAGCAACAGTATCATCTATCTTGGGAAGCAGCAACAGAGAGGTTTATTGATTCTTCAGATCTTTACAAAATTCCAACTTCTAGAGCAAGATCGAGGAAATCATGTGATGCACAAAGAAAAATCTTCAAGGCAGCTGTAATTAAGTCAGCTTCAATGCCAAACCTGAGCAATCTGTTTGATGATTGCCTTGCAGTTGCTCATTATTGTCTCACTGGAAATGAAGCCGCAAGATTGTGTACTGGAGCAATACCAGGTAGCCAGTATTGGAGTGAGCAGCATTGCAAGGATCTGAATCTACTTCCAGCTCAGGTAGTGAACCCTGTTTATGGTTGGTAGACTTCTTTAGTTCCATACTATACGTCTTGTGATTAGACAGTGACCAGCTTTTCCATTCCATTTAAGTAAACCAGTTTGGGAATGCATACACATGCATGCAGTGCTAAATAGAAGTTATGCTAACACCTATACACAACGGTGTTTAACACTGCAAGCTTTACTGTTGAAGAGGGTTATGGAGGGTCACTTACTAATATCATTAAGTTCCTTTGCTATTAACTTATTATAGTCCCAAGCATCATTATTTTATGCCTTGTTCAGAGACGGATAATTCCATTCGTGTGTACTTGTTAATTGGATTTTGAGGATAAGAGGGTATTTACCTTTCACCAAACCTGTAGAAGTGTACATGGGATAGTTTTTATTCAAAAAATAAATCTAAAATGCAGTGTTGGAGAACAGAGTTATGGTGCCCGGTATGTACTGTATCCGGGTAATGGCTGTTTCTTGGTAGACAGATGTAATTCTGTGTAGAATATCAAAGCAATCAGATCCATTTGTATTCTCTTTGTAACTTGGTTTGGTGTGGATGTGGATTTCAAGAGTTTGTATCAAGAAAATATCATACGTTCAATAATGCATGCGGCTATAGTTCGACCAAAATGAGCAAAGTTTAGAGAGAACCTTAAATTCTCGGACAAGCTTTTTTCACTGTATCATATCAGAGATTGCAAATTCCTTTCTATTTAAGCATGATTAATATATATCGCATTTTTGTGGTGTCAGACGACCTAAAAATTTGCTGTTGTGTAATTTTGCTTGTATCTGGTGTGACACTCTAATCTCCATGGGATTTGTTGTTTATGCATGTGCACTACCTCTGTTACTAAATGGGTCATTGCATTTGGTGTTTTAGATTCCATTGCCACTTTTAACTGAAACATGAATGAAATAAAGTTTCCATTTTACATGTGGTGATAAATAAAAAAATTTTGTATTACGTCACGAAAAATGGCATAAGTTTACAACTAATTCACATGTTATCACTTGAGCAACACAACCATAATTACATTCACAACGAAGATAGTATTCAAATGAGCTTCCATCTAACCAAATCAAGTCTATTGTTTAAGCAAAACATACAAGAACAGTTAATTACAATTGAAACTAAAAGGACAAGGCTGGAATTTTAGATTTTCTGAAAATGTAGTGTGGAAAAAATTTGAAGATTTTACTTTAATATATGTGGTTTTTGTATGGTTTTGTTAAAATACAGATGGTACAATATAAGCTGCAAGGCCATGCACGGGTAAGTAACGGTATATTTTTAACTTTACTAGTAAGGAGATGTATGAACTTTGTGCAATAGAGGTAACTCCACTTGTAACTTTTACATATACCTTAAATTAAAACTATGTATAATTCTTATCAAATCAATAACTTACAAATAATAAAGAAGAAAATTAACTTGCAATAACTAAACTACCTATGTCCTTAACATATGACCTTAATCACATATTTTCTATTCTTAAGCATGAATTTGAAAGGGGTGTAGAATATTGTAAGAAATTCCAATATAAGTCTACAAACAGAAAATTTAATAGTATAGGATAGGATGCCATTTTAGTTTTAAATGTGTTTGTGCTTCAAGTGTCTTTCAACTTCTTAAGAAAGAAGTTTTAAAATCCATGCTTGGTCAAATCCTCTAAGCATAGTTTGTTGAACTTATGATTCAAAAGGTTATGAAATATTTATAATTATTTTTTGATTTTTTATCTTTTATAAAATTGAAATTGAATCTAAAATTTTATTATATTCATAAACCTTATGGATTTAGTGAATCAAGTGATATTAATCTATAAGATATTATAAGGTCTAATTTATCTTGAACTAAAATGAAGGTCTTTTCTTAAAAGACAAACATAATGTAAACAAGATAATATATTTTATATAGAAGTAAAGATAAAGCAATTTCTTGAATTTTTTTAATGAATAAATTCTAATTTTTTAAAAGATACAAGTTTTGCAAGAGAGGATGCTATTTCAAGAAAAGGGGAAAAGGGTCAAATGCCCAAAAAGTGAATAACAAATAAAAAAATCAAAGTACAAGGAGAAAGAATCTAAAGACAAAGTCCAATGGTTTTGGGAATGCTTTTTTAGATTTTCATCTTTACAACTAATCCTAAAAATCCTCCCCCTCCAAGTTCTCACTTCTTACTAAAAGGGTTTTTAAAAAAGAAACAAATTGGATTCATAAGCTCATAGTCCACAAATAAAAAAGAAATTTTGCAAGAGAGGATGTTATTTTAGTTTAAAATGTTTGTTTCAAAAAAGACAATGTCTTCTTAACAAAGTATTTTTAAATTCCATGCTTGATCAAAATCTTTTGAGTCCATGGCTTGCTGAACTTATGATTCAAAAGGCTATGTGTCATCATCATCATCATCCTAGCCTTATCCCAACAAAATAGGGTTAGCTATATGAGTTCTCCTTAGTCATTTACCTCTATAAAGAGTTACATCTTTGTTTATTTGCAATATTTTCAAATCATCTTTAATTGTTTTGTTCCTTATCTTTTTGATTTTCGTTATGACAACTTTCCTGAAATAGTGATGTAGCAACCTTTTTGAATAGGCTCATTATTTGATTTTCTTCACACATACCCAAACCATCTAAGAGACCATTCTTGTAACTTATTTGAAATAGTAGCAACTTTATGTCTTATTCTAATATCTTCTTATAACATTCAACATCCATCTAAGCATTTGCATTTTTGCCACAATGATTTGTTGTTCATGTATTTTTTGTATTGCCTAACATTTAACATTATATAAGATAGCAAGCCTAATGATTGTCTTATAAAGTTTTCCCTAAAGTTAATAATTTCAAAGGTCTTTTTAGTGAGAGTGCTAATGTTCTAGGTTGCCATCTAAAATTTCTACTATTGTTGAACTTGCTTCTTCATCCACATCCATCTTTGATGTGGAAACCCTTGTCCATTTTTTACAACATCTAAGAGTTGATGTTATGTGTTGCTTTTGGAGGACACCTTAGCAATCCACTTGCTCATTTTCCACAACAACTAGACCTTGTGATTGCGGCATATCACATTGGGGGAATGTCCTAGCATCTAAAAAATCTGAAAAAGAACTGATCCATTAAATTTGGCATGGTTTTATAGCTAGTTGCCAACTTGATACTAACCCTCCTTTCTTATCTAGGCTTGGGACAAGCACTGTGAGAGTTATCCAAAAGACTATGAGTAATATTTATAATTATTTTTTTAAAATTTTAATTTTATTATCTTTATTAAAATTGAAATTGAATCTAAATTTTATCATGTTCATGAACCCTAAGGATTTAGAGAACAATGAAAGTGTCCATGCTATGAGTTTTAAAAATATTTATTAATACTATTATCAAGTGTTCATGATAAAATTTAGAATAAATCAATAAAGTTACATAATCTTAATAAAAACATGTAAAAAGAACGTATAAAGTTATGTTATTATGTGAAAATATGTAAGAAGCACATGATAAAAGCTAAAATTCTCGAGAGAAAATGTGAGTCCTATCAAATAAGGGCATGCTAAATGGAACCATCTTAAGCTAATGAAATTATATGTGGACTTGATTCTATATGATTATGCATAAATCCATAGACAATTAGTGTAAATGAAGTGCTAGTATAGTTTTCATTTCCTATGGCATCATGTTCTTAGATGTCATGAGTTATCTTAATTTCACATGAATTAATCATTGTATTATTTGAAATTCTCTACAACCACATATTTATGGTTTAAGAGAAAATGTAAAAAGGTTGAAACACCTTTCTATAATTAATAGGAGAATAAAAAAAATATATGCTATGATGGTTTTTCCTCATGCTATCTTATTGTGGCACGAGGTAATTCTTTATAGAAAAATGAGAACCCAATAGTGAAAAGTAGAAAGCATGCTTGTATGAGGAAGAATAGAATGCATATAATAAACACCTTGAGTGAGAAAATGTCAAAGTTAGGAATCCAAATCCTTGCAAGTACAAATGGTAGTGACTAGCGACCATCAATTCCATTGGGAAAAATGACCTCCCCTAGGAAAAATGTAGGCACAAAAATAAATTTTTAAGCAGACAAGATTATTGAGGAGATTATCAAGTGGATAAGATTATTTTTATCTTATAATCTTTATTAATGAATAAAGTTGATTTCAATAATGATACTTTGCGGTGAAATACCCTAGCAGTTTGAACTTCTTAGTTATGACCGATTCGAATAAGTTACATGGGACTTAGATTCTATGAGGTCTTCTTCATTTAAAAGAGTATTAACTTGATGGTGAGCGGCTGGACATTCCAACACTCTACCATATAGGTCATGGGCACTCATGCATGACCAGATCATAATGTGTGAATGGACAATGCAAGTATGCTAGAAGTTGATAATCAATTCATGATTGTTGTCTACTTACTTCAAGTTAGTAAAGTGCAAGTGTATGGTTTAACTTTAAGTGAGACATGTGATATATTAATGTTGTAGGCTCATGTCACTTCTAAGTGTATTCATAATGAGAGATGAGAATAAAATCTAAATCTATCCTATCCTATGGTGATGAATAGCTATTCCTAGCTTGCCATACACATCTTAGGCTCATGTAACCATTACTGGGATTACCAAGTGAGTTCACTACTAAGCGAATCAAATGAACCCACTACTAGGTTACCAAATGATTACACTTAAGCTCAAAACCAATTGTACTCATTTTGCCTTACTAATGAACATGAAAAAAGTAAAATACTTGAGAAATGTAAAGAACTAAACTAAGTGAACATATTAAAGAAGTGAAAATTAAACTAAGTAAAAGTAAAGAAACTAAGTGTAATGATGCAATGGTGGCAAACAAACTTGATCTTTATTTCCATTCATGAACTGTGTCCAAGTATAATCTACTCAAATAAAGATTCCATTCAACTATTCAACACCACATTGTAGGCATTCACTTTATTGCTAAGTGTAAACTATGAAAAAAAAACCTGCAAGAGGTTTCCTAAGATTGTAATAAAAGTTCATTTGTTGAATGCGACCAAGTATTAGTATTTATAGGGGTGAACAAGACCTACTACATTGCATCAATGATAATGTATGTAGAGCTGCGATGCCATAGATACGATATAGTAGATGCAATATTGTAAATACAATATTATGGCTTATATAAAATGTGTTTCATCATACTACCACGACTGACTAAAAACTTGTCCTTGTGTTAAAACAAAAGGAGGATAGAGTTCCATATAAAATTAGTAGGTATACTCAAACTTTGACATGACTACTTATATACATGACTACTTGACTTTGAATGTCACATTGTGGTTTGATTGGTGTTTTACAAAATTATCATGCATTGCATGATGAATACATTTGATAATAAAACAAAATAAAATGACATAGCTTGATATAGCCTTTAAGTTCTCGGTGGTGATGGCTTCTTCATCAGCTACTTTCCCTTGTCATCGAGCTTTTGAAACTAATAATAATTAAGTAGTGTCCAGAGCTTTTCCTCCTCCAATCTTGGATCATGTACCATCCATGTGAATTCTGCAATTTTTGATGGCATTAGTACTTTCCATGGGCATGGCAGCTGTGAAAACATTATGTTAGCTTTTACACACCAAGCTGCAAACTGCCTTCTTTGTTCCTCAAATGTCTTCGCCACCTTTCTCAATTCTTGATAATTAGTCATTTTGTGGGCTAGGTTTGCTGCTACATCTTTCTAATTCTAATAGCTAGCTTTCACTATCTCAAGCTTAGAGTTTGCAATATGCAATTTTGATGGGCATCTTTCTGATCTACAAACTCCTTATTATACATGGCATATACTACAGCTACCTAATGTTGCAACTCATTCCTTGGTTTTCCTACTGTTAACATGGCCAGATTAGCATACTAAAGGTTTTCTAACCTCATGTATTTTATTGGATCTTCAATTTGTAGGTTTTTATTTTTTACTTTAGCTTGGTGGACATGGGCTAGGCTATCTAGAATCGGTTGCCAATTAGGTGTCTGTGCTTTGATTAAGTTGACTTTGGCTTTGGCCATCTGGATTTCTTTTTCATTGATTTTCTTGTACATGCACACCTTGTTTCTAAAGTGTTCTTTGAGCTGTTCATGTTTCTTAGTCTTATTCTGCCACACGCTGATTTTGATTATTGATTTCTAATGGATAGCATGGACTTCTTCCATTGATAGGATTTGGTTTTCTCTAGTCAATTTGTTCATGTCTTAGTTGACCCTAATAAATCATTCTCTTAACTAGTGGATACTTTCTTCAAGAACATTTTTCTACTTCTTGATGTTTGTCAACCTTCTGTTCTTAACACCAATTCTCTAATTTTCTTCTTCTAAGGTAGATATGACTTTGGCATGTGCATAAGTTTGTGCTTCTGTGATAGATGCATTTCATACTACTTTCTCTTTCTCCATATCCACTTAAATATTTCTATCTATCAACTATGTTACTTGTTCTATTCTAAACTTGTCTAGTTGGTATGGAACTACATACTATGTACAATCTCTTCTTTACGCTTTGAAGGCTACAAATTCAACTTGCTACCTTTGCACTTCATTTTTTGCATGTTTGGCTCTTGTTTTAGCCATGACTATCTTATCCTTTGTGGAGATTAGATCTAATTGAACTATGGTAATATCACTGGGGATATTGAAGAGATTTTGCAAACTTGGCCTGTCTATAGCAATTGATCTAGAATATTCTCATGTTCTACTAGGGTCATAGATGTATTGGCTAGCATTTCAACATCTTTGGTTCTAGTAATATCTGCTAGTGGCACAATGAGAATGTTAAATAATTCTTGATGTTGCATCATCACTATCGTGGCTCCCTCTCTAGTTTCTGGCATAACTTGAAAAGATGTAGCATTCCATGAAATTTGTTGCATCCAATTTTCATCCTCTCTTACTTGTAAAGATACTTGACCACTAATAGATCCTATTAATATCATAGGTCTTATGAGTTATCTCTTACTTTTTATAGTGTGGAACCTTTCCTTATTCCCCAACATATTGTTTCTGCAATCTACAGCAAGTGGCTCATGGAAGGCTTATAATCTAGTTGTGCTAGTGGAGAACTTGATTGGGTCTATTACCATTAGGTGTTGACCCACTGGGCCCTACTTCTTATTGTCCTATTATTGGAATATTGCTTGTTTATTTGGATCCTACTACTCCCTCAATGCTTGTTGGCTTCTCCAGTTGATCTTTCTTTGGTAGCACAAGCTTGGACATCTCAGCATATGATGCATTCTGGGCTTTTCATAAGACATCATTTGTGTATCCTAGAATCCTAGCTTGCTTGCATAATCTTTTGATGAGGCAAGGGAATGGTAGTGTGAGTTTCCCTACCCTCTTTTCTTCAAAAATTCTCTGAATTTCTAAGAAAAATAAATGAGTTATGTTGACATTAAAATTTTCCATGAAAATGGCACTTCTTCTAGTGGCGTAGGTGGAAATTCTGTTGAGCCTTTTAGTGGGAAAAATATGGCAAGTCCCAATCTTGAAATATATCTTTTTCTCGATAGTCAACTCACTATACTTCTTATCTTCTTTTCCATATGCTCTTTGTAGCCATAGCTTCTTTGCCTTATTGTTGGATCTAGTAGATATGTGTGCTATGTTTACCCCAACATTAGGAATGTTCAATGCCTTAGCAATTACTTCAATGAAATAAGGCATAGCAACTCCTTTAATCTTCACAGTGGCACAATCTTGTTTATTTCTCCAAAATTAGTACACTTCTCATAAGTACCATTCTCTGTTGCATGATAGGGTTGGCCACAGAGGAGAGGCCTAGAGTTGTGTTCAAATGTTCTTAGGTGCAAACTCCATAAATGGTCCAAAATTCAATTCCATAATCACTATGAACATGATATACTTTTCTTGGATATCTTGGAGACATTCTATTGACAACGTGAGGTGTTGTCCTTGCTCTAGAGCTTGTGGTACTTAGCCTCAGCCTACATGGATTTCTCTATGGTAGATTTTTATTGGTGAATGTTAAAGAATTGGGCTTCTTGCTTTGTTTACAGGGTTTGTTCTTCTACTTGTCCTCTATACCTTGACCTCTTGGTCTTTTACTTTTGTGCTATGTGGATCCTTTTGCTGCGGGTCTTTTAGGAGCCATTTGCAATCATCAAAGATTCATTTAAGCATATCCAAGGATTTTAAATAGGTTTCTAATAGTTCCTAACCCTTTCCTAGATCATTAGTTTTGATCAATTTTTTTTATTATTGTTACTTATGGTCTTATTATGATTACAGAGCTAGAAAAATTCAAAAAGAAACCCTTGTCTGTTGTTCTTTTTATTATTAAAACTTCTCATAGTTATCCTTTCCTCATTTACTATGTTATTTGATGGTTGGTTAGGAGAATTAGTTAGGTTTATTAGCTTTTATTCAATCAATTGATCAAAAAATGCTTATTTGTTTTTTATTCTTACCCTTAATGTATTCTTTTATTGTTAGAAAAATTTGGCTCAATTTGACTCTTATACGTTCAATACTCTCCTCCACAACTAAATTGGTCACTCCATGTTAAAAAAGATTCAAGAATTACGTAAATTGGAGCTACCGTGAGAGAGTTATGGAGCTTGGAAGTTCGAGCATCAAAGGCTTAGAAAAACAGCATGAAATCCTCTTGCTAGAAATGTGAAAATGAAAAATTTTGCTAACTCCCACTCGTATATATAGATTTTTATCAACGCAACATCGTAGATGGGACATCATAGTTATGAAGTAGTAGGGCCTAATACATCATAGCTACGATGTCACCATTAAAAAATTTTGATTTTTAAGCAATTTTTGATGAAAAAAAGTGGGTCAAATGGATAGGTTGAAATATGTAGAGGTTTCCTAAAGGGTGTTTGATAATAGATAATGCTCAGAATATGAGAATTTGACAATAAAATGTCATAAAAGGAATCTTTGAAAAATAAGGTCAATTAGATGTATAAGGGAACCCAAATTATGATTAGATGTGAAAGTATACAAAAGTGAAATTTGATGGTTTAACTATCATGAAGGTATAATACGATGTGGAATTGGTTGGTAGATATGAAACACAAGAGTTATACAAGTGAATCCTCCTCGAAGCAAGCTTCACCCCTTAATACCCTTGTATAACCACACCTATAAGTGTCCATAGGCACTTAAGGAGTTGAATATAGAATATATTTATCTTGCAAAACATACATGTTAGGGTCACCAAAATGTGAAAATAACATTATATTATATAAAACCATTGAATTACGATTATATATACCAATAAGGTGGACTGGGAAAAAAAAGGATTGCAAAAATTGGAATGTGAGGTGTCTTACCATAAGTAAAATGAATGTTTGTGTGATATGTATAATTAAAGTAATCATTAACCTTTCTATCCAAGATTCAAACCAAGTCCATACCACTTACCAGGGACATCACATTGCATCATCCAAAAACTAACAACCACAAGACTACCACTGCTTTAAGGATTATTAACGTTTGACAACGAAGTTCACTGAAGTAGTTTATTAATAATAGCACACTTTTATTTTTGAGATTTCTAAAAAGCTACCTACCTTGAGGCATGGGTAACATGTCTTTCTAGTGGGACCTTGAGAAATTTTATTTTGTGCATTTATTGTATTTTTACTATGCCAACCTCACCAGAGGACTACTTGTAGGCATGGGTAACATACCTTTCTAGTGACATGGTAAGGTAGCACTTATTTTATTCATGCTTCCACTTTTCGTTAGAACTTGAGAAAATAATGTAATCTTGACAATAGGATAAAACTTATAGTAGTAGCCTTAGAGAATCCATAAATCCCCTTGATGTTACACCCTTTTTGTTCCCATTTGGTTCTTTACTTTTCCATCCAAGTATAATGATCACAAATTTATTTTAGTTTAATTATGAAAAGAATATTATTATGGCCATGGTAAGAACCTCTTATTATTGGAAATGAGTGGATGGATGATGTGGTCTCACTGTGTACATAATTTGTCCTTTAATGATTTCATAATATAGAAAAATTTTCACATTATTAGGACTACATCTTGCTTTATTTCTTTATACTTTATTGGAAAAATCAACAGCTGATGAAAAATCATAGAAAAATGATAAGAATAGTCAAGATAATAAGAATGTAAAAATGTAGAAAGAATTTAAAAAATATCAAACAATGAAAATGATTAAGAAATAAGAAAAGTATAAAAGAATAGAAAAGATGTCAAAGAATATGAAAAAGTAGTAAGAAAAGAAAAAGGTCTAATGCTTAAGTGTTAGACTAGACACCCCCACAACTATTATTGAAAGTAGTTAACCAAAAGATGGAACAGGTTGAGGATAGTTTGGTAGATAGGGTAGAATCCATAAAGGAGTTAGAATGTTCATAGAATGACTTAACTTACTAAATATTGACTAAGGTAAGTTTTCATGGGTTTGTTGGGTGATAGATTTGCATTGCATGTGATTGGTATGTTGCATGGATGATATAGAGTCCTTTCCATAAGGTTTGGTACTTAGCCTTTTGTGGTACATGATTGAGATTATAATATTGGGCTTTATTGCCAAGTTGCATTGACACTTGTCTTATTCTTACGTCATGCCTACATTTGGACATTTGGAGTATTTCTTGTGAATATCATTCCTCATCAAAGCTACAAGTATGTTTTCATCTAAAAGGTTGAGATTTGTGAGACATTCTTTTTGAGCTAAGTTTAAGTCTAGGTCAATTATACTAGTAGTAGCTAGAGTTTGTAGCTTTGCTTGGATTGATAGTGAAGGAAGTTTTCCATAGACTAGTTCATAAGTTGAATATCCTATTAGAAGTTTCCATGTGGATTTGTATGCCCATAGAACATCATTCAACTTAGTGCTTCAATCCTTTCTAAATCAACTAACTATTCTGGTTAATATTCTCATGATTTCTTGTTAGTCACTTCTACTTAACCATATTTTTGGAGGTGGTATGATGTAGTTAATTTATAATTCATCCCAAGTAGTTGCATTAGCTTCTTAAATGTAGCTTTTATAAAATGTGTTTCATTATTAGATTTAAGCATCCATGGTAATCCAAATCTATTCACAACATGTTATTGAAAGAACTTGGCAGCTGTTTTGGTTGTGCAATCTTTGACTACAGTTGCTTCTACCCACTTTGTAAAATAATCAATTGTCACTATAATGTATGATTTTCTGTTGGACATTGATGTGATGGACCACATAAAATCAATTCCCCAAATATCAAGTGGCTCTAATGACTAGATCCATTATTGAGGACCTTCATTCCAAGCCATTAGTGATTCGTCACATTGACATCTTTCACAAGATTGAGTAAATTTATGTGCATCCCTAAATATGGTAGGCCAAAAGTAGCCTACCATCATCAGCTTCAATTTTATTTTGTGTCTTGCATAGTGACCACCACATGGTCTCTCATGCGCATCTTATGAAAAATTTTGTTGGCTTTCTTTTAAAACACATCATTTGACTATCCCCTCTACACATATCTTGTAAAGGCTACCATTAATTTCCATATATCATTTAATTATATCAACGAACTATTCCTTTTTTTTTTCCAATTCCATTCAATAGGAAGCTTTCATGTAGTGAGATAAGTCATGTAATTAGTAATCCATGATTTTTTTGTCAAGTGGATAGCCATTGTTGTCTTTACAAACAAGTTTTAATTAGGAAATTGGTGTGATAATGGTTCATCCTATTCTTGTAGTTTCCATCTTAGCCTTGATAAATGATTATCTACAACATTTTTAGTTGTTTTCTTATCTATCATAGCGATGTCAAACTCCTGTAGTATCATAAGCCACCATATCACCCTTGGACTGACCACTAGTTTATTCATAAAAAATCTAGTGGCACTATGATCCATGTGGACATAAATAGGATACCCAAGCACATAATGTCTAAACTTTTCTAGTGCATACACCATAACCATAAGCTCCTTTTCTATAGTGATGTAATAAAGTTGTGCTTCAGTCATGCTTTGACTAACGTAGTGTATGTAATCTGGTCTTTTCTAATCATCAAGCTAAGTGAGTATTGCTCCTAGTGCATAGTTTGAAGCATCTGTCATAATGTAAAAGGGTGATCTATTTGGAACTTGAAGGACTAGTGTTTCTACCAACTTTTGCTTTAATGTCTTAAATGTCTTCTCACATTGTTTTGTCCATTAGAATGATAAATCGTTCTTTGTCAATTCTACTAGTAGCTTTGCTATCTTTGAAAAGTTTTCAATAACCCTTTTGTAATATCTTACATGGCCAAGGAATGATCTGACATCCTTGACAATTTTTAGCCTTTGGGTGATATTTTGAATGACTCTTATCTTACCATGATCTACCTCTATTCCTTTTTTGGATACTTTATGTCCCAGAATAATACCATCTTTGGCCATTAAATGACTCTTTTGGCAATTAATCTTTAGATTAGCTTCAACACATCTTTTCAAAACCTACTCTAATTGGTCCAATGCTTGTTTGAACTCTAGCCCATATGTGGAGAAATGATCCATGAGTACTTCTACTTTGTTGCCAAACTATTTTTGAAAGGTGTTTAGTACAAGTCTTTGGAAAGTTGCAAGAGCATTACATAAGCCAAAAGGCATTTTCTTGTAGGAAAACATCCCCCATGGACTAGTGAATGTAATCTTCTCCTAATTTTCTAGTGCAATGCAGATTTGGTTATACTCGCTATACCCATCAAGGAAACTATAGTACTGATATACTAAAATATTATCAAGAACTTGGTCAACAAATGGTAAGTAAAAGTGATTCTTGAATGTTGCCACATTCAACAACTGGAAGTCGATGTAGACCCTCCACTTGCCACCTTTCTTCGAGACAATGACTAAGGGACTAACCCATTTACTATTTTCTATTAAATAAATGAACCTTGCTTTTAAGAGTTTTGCCAATTCTTGTTTGATGACTTCTTTAAGTTTAGGATTCAATCTTCTTTGAGGTCAATGGTGAGGTTTGATAACTAGATCTATATACATTCAGTGTTGACATATTAATGGATCTATACTAGTTATTTCATCATAGGACTATGCAAATGTTGTTGGTCATTTATTCACCACTTCCAATAATCTCCTCTTTTACTGTTTATCGAGGTTGGCAATTATAATTACTAGTTTCTTGTTATTCAAAAAGGCATATTCTAGTACATCCACTAGGACTTTCAATTCTAAAGGTTCTAATTCATATTTTTCTTAAATCTTGAACTATCCCCTTTTGATGTCTTCTTCATGATATGATTGTACATAGGGGTGTTTCTTTCTTAACTGTTCTAACTCATCGATCTCTTCAATGTAGGCACTTGTAATTTGATTGAATGGTTTCATGCATATTTTTAACTCTATATCTTTTTCAATAATCAACTATTGGGTGCCTTCTTCTTTGGTGGCTACTACATACAAGCATTGATGCACACACATATCTTCTATACATTAATTGCATGTTGTATTGACTTCTTACTTTATGGCCCAAATTTTTTGCATGCAATTGCACTCATTATCATCATATGTGATACATGGAACTCTGCATCTCTGTATGATTCCAGTTTCATCTACTTTGGAGATTTCCAAGGACAATTCTCTAATACCTAACTTAGCATTAATAGTGCTAAGCCATGCTCCTCCAATGATTATAGGAAATTTTCCCTTATTTTTCCCCACATGTATGACTAGGAAAGCAATAGGATAGGACTAGCCACTAATGGTAGTGATGACATCATCCACTTGCCCAAGTGGGACAATGATTGACTGATCCATAAGCTCTAGTCGAATATTAATCTTCTTTAGTGGAGGGAGCTTCTAGGCTTTGTACATGTCTTGTGAAATCAAATTTACTCTTGACCCAGAATCTAGTAAAGCCCTGCATGGTTTGTGGCCTACTATTTGAAGATATTCTAAGGGACTTTCAAGATCTATTCTCTTTATGGTAAGCACTCCTACCTTGATCCAATGTGTTATTGTTTGAGTGAGCATGATAATCGTCAAATTCAGATTTGTAGAGTGTGGAAGCTTGGTGTTTCCTTCAGGAGTATGTATGGACAAGGTTGATGTTGGTGAAGTTCCCATTCTTTGAACCCTTTTAGGACTTGTTTTGAAAAATGGACATTTCCTAGATCTAGCTTCATTTACTATCACATCTCCTTATGTGTTAATTGTCCTAGTAGCATTCTTTTGGTAGTTGGCAATTCTCTCTTGCATAACTAGTGGCAATACTAGTGGTAGGAAGTTATGAGATTGGATTGATGAACTAGATGTTGGTTGATGTGCATAAGAATAGGGATCCATTCATGAAGTAGTGGGTTTATAATATTCTAGTGGATAGTAGTGAGACGAAGTGTGGACTGAAGCATTTTTAGGAGAGATTGGGCACTAAACATAATATCTATAAGGATCGGGTTTCCTATATGGATATTGCTGCCTTAATGGTGGCATCTCAAGCTTGTGGTTGTTTCCACTACTACTGGTATTGCTTTTGTGGTTGAGGATAGGCTTTTCTTGGATAGTATGACAGTTGATAAGGCTATTGAAAGTTACCTTGTGGATAGGATAATCATCTTAGCATTTATTTCTTGATAAAATTTTGGATTAAGCACGTAAGCCCTAGACTCTTACAAGTGGGCCATGACAAGGCAACATCCCTTAGGATGTTCATATTGGTACACTTTGCATCCCTCTTTGTCTTCTAAAATGGATTCTATTAATTCATAAAATACATAAACTTTTCCTTTATGTTTTTAATTCTCTTATCCATTATCTCTTCTTCTCTTCTTTTCTTTGTTCTTGTTTAGAGCTTTTTTGGTCCTTTCCTCCACTACCTTGAATGCAGTTGCAAATATTTCATCCACTCAGTCCCACATTTTCTCTATCTTTGTCACAATGTCATTGACCAATTTTTGGATCAGGAGAGCCTTCTTTTGAATGATGTTCTTCAAGGTTTCTTCTTCTTTTCTATCACACATTATAACAACCATTTTTATTATTACAAGATCTTAGTTGTACTCTTCTGCTGATTCTCTTTTCTTTATTTCTCTTTTTCTTTGGCCACCTAGTCTATCAGTCTTTGAATTTGATGGACTATCATTTCTACTAATCTACCTTGGGCATATACTCCAAGATTTTTTCTACTCTTGTCTTTAACACATCAATAATAAGCCTTACTTGTTCCCTTTGAGAAAATTCATGGCCTGGGCATCTATGCAGTAATGAATCATATTTGCCCATTGCTACATTAGGAAATTCATGTCTTCCTTACTTCCATCCTTAGATTTTTTTTCTTAAATTGGACACTCAAGAATAGGTTTGATACTTGTCATTAAAAAGATCTAACATGGCACTCCATCGTTGGATCGATTATGGTTCTAAAGATCTATACTAGCTCTCTTCTTCCTTGATAAGTCTTCTAGAAAACAACTTTAACTTCTTCTAATCATTTTCAATGTTCTAAAGGACACATGCATCATGAAATGCTTGTAGATAATTCCATGGATCCACATGATATCCACCTTCAAATTTAGAGATGTTATACATGTCCAGTTGCTTGATGTGACTATCCCTTACATGCCTAGTAGGAATATACACTGCTTCTCTAATGTTAATCATGCTTCAAGTGCCTAGTAGGGGTTCTTCATGATCTTCAAGTTCGTAGACTTTGCAATAGTTATGATGCCTTTGATGCTCATATTGATTTTCCCTTTCTTCATGACTAATCCTATCTCTTCTTTGTTCATAGTCATATTCTTCATCATTAGGATACCTTCTTTGATATTCATGTCTCTCATGGTCTCTTCAGCTTTCCTTGTGATAGTCTTTTGGTCTTCATTTCATCTTGTTGGATTTCACTAATGAATGTGAGGAGGAGAAGTAAGCAGTTAGAGGATAATGTCAGTTGGTTCTCCTTTTGTGACTCCATGATTCATTCTCTTTTCATCTCGTGGAAGCTTTAGGCCTTGAGCTCTACCTAAGTCTGGAGTCTTCTGCATTTCTTCTAGGTGCTTCTACAAAGGCTAAATGTAATTATTTTTTGATAGGTTCCTCTAGATAGGTGATAGGTGTATGTGAATGAGACTCATGCGTTTGGTGGAGTTTTTTCATTAGGAATGTATCATCATTTATTTCTTCTAGGAGAACATTGTAAGTTACTTTCTTTCCTTTGTTGTTCTCATGTCTTGTCTCCATAGAAACATTCCTTTTTACTTATACTTCAATAGGTTGATATGGCCTAGTCATGTGTTTAGTAACATGGTACCCTTCTTGTACAGCCAAGGTTCAATCTTGTTGAGGCTGCTTGTAGCATTGATGATGTTGAACATTCAGGAGGCAAAACAACATTACCCTACAAATCTCTCCACCTTAGTTGTTCATCCTAGTGAAAGATAAACATGAAATCAGGCTAGTATGGATTGTATAAGCATATGAAATTCTGGTTTGGATGGGTGCACTTCAATCTTCTTCATTGTATTCCTTGTCATGACTCTTATAAGTTTCTTTGATAGGTAGTGACTTTTCCTTAAGTGTAGAAGCCATGTTATATCTTTAATGTTTTTTAATGTGTGTGGTAAAAGGATTAATTTAAGTGTGAAAGATAAACTTTGTAATTCTTAATATAATGAACTCTATAAAATCAACTAGTAAGCAAACATTAATACCTTCGTTGGCAACGGCACAAATGGTGAGCAGTTGAGTATTCCAACACTCTACCATACAAGTCTTGAGTGTTCACACATGACCAGATCATAATCTGTGGATAGATAATGTAAGTATGCTAGAAGTTGATAATTAGTTTGAGATCATTGTCTTCTCACTTAAAGTTAGTGAAGTGCAAGTGTATGGTTTAACTCGAAGTGAGGCATGTGATAACTTGATGTGGTAGGCTCATGTTACTCTAAGTGAGGCATGTGATAAATTGATGTGATAGGCTCATGTTCAATGTGACCAAGTGTTGGTATTTATAGAAGTCAACAGGACCCACTACATTACATCAACAATGATGTGTGTAGAGCTACGATGTCATAGATATGATATCATAAATGTGATATCATAGATACAATATTGTGACTCATGTAAAATGTGTTTTATCACTTGATTTATAAGGATGTAATTATTTTTTATGAAGGGAAGAATGTAAGAAGTATGCTTTGTTGGTGAATTCAGAGCTACTCCCTTTAAGTACAAAGAATAAAGGAGATATGTTAATTCACTTGGATTACATGTTGGATAAAACCATCTAAAGTTGGTAGAATTACATGCAGACCTAATTGTGTATGATTACTCATGGATACATAGGTAACTAGTGCAAAGGAAATGTTAGTGCAATTCCATTTCCACTTTGTTATTCCATCTATTAAAGGAGTTAAGAAAGATAAGAAAACTTTAGAGACTTTGATGATTCCCATTCTAGTGTGAAACAAGATAGTAAGGGTAATGCTTCCTTAGGTATGACTATAGAGAGTGGGATGGTTTCCTTCCTAAAGTTTGTAATGTTAAGTCTGATTAATGTGACTCTTGGGTATGGCATATAATGGATTATATGTTGGGGTTAAGGTCGTAATGTTTTGTGTGTGCATACTAAGGTTATGTCTAGTCTTACTTTGATAGAAACTAATGATAGGTGACTTAAGTGGTTAACTCATTATCTTGTTAGGAAAGACATTACCAATTCAAGTTACACTTAAGGTATCATTATATTCTTTTATAATTCTTCTAAAGTACCCTATTAGCTATATGTCTTTGGATGTGCTTATAGGCAGTGGAAAGTCATATCCTTATATAATCACATAATTGATTGACTAGTACTATGGTATGATTATTAAGGTAGTAGGGGAAGTGGGGCAGAGGGGGTGGGTAGGGGGAGGAGGGATGGGATGTGAGTCTTGGACCCAAAACAATTAAATAATAATATTAAAAAATTAAGAGTGCATCATATCATTGAAGAGATAATCTAAAGAAAAAGCCTAATAGTTTTGCATATGCTTTTTTAGGTATTCATCCTTACAACTAATCCTAAAAATCCTCCCCTCTAGGGTAGGAAAAGGATCAGGCCTTGACATGATTAATGTACTATCATTGTATTTTTGATAGATCTAGGACATGAATGCATGAATTGTGTATAAGTGTAGTCCACTATGGGTTCACCCTTGTAAAATTAAGGATTTTTATATGGTGTTAAGGAATGCATAGGGCTATGCCATTACGTAGAAGGGTCACTAAATGAGAAAAAACCTATCCTTTTATTAAGTGGTTACGTTTATAGTTAAAGTCAAACTTTATGACTTCAGAAATAAACACTTTATAATGTTTCTAAATGATGGCCTATAAGTATATTAAATTATCAACATGGAAGAAAGAGTCTAAAGAAAAAACTTAATAGTTTTGAGGATGCCTTTTCAAGTTTTTATCCTTTTAGTTAATCATTAAAAATCTCTGCTGATAAAATCAAATTTCATCACAATGCAACATCATAACAATGACGTCGTATCAATGATGTTGTTGATATGATGTCATGACACATGATACATCATCATTAATATGATGTCTCGGGATGTGTGCATTCCTATAAGTATGACACTTGAACACACAATCCAACAACTTTTCATTCAATACCCTTAGCAAAACTCTTGTAGTTTGTTTTTGTACTTAGTGATAAAAGAGTGAAAGCCCATAGTGTGATGTGTCATAGTTAAACAGTGTCTTTTTTCATGCAAGTTGTACTTGGGTATAAGTTGTGACGACAATAAAGATCGAGACTATTTCCCATCATTGTAGCATTCCCTTAGTTTACTATTTTACTTAGCTTAATTTCTACTATTTAACTAGCTTAATAATTTACTTTTCAAGCACTTTATTTTTACTTTCATGTTATTAAAGTGGAATGAGTATGATTGATTTCGAGCGCTTAAGTGTAATCATTTGGTAGTCCCAATAGTGGTTTCACTTGATTCACTTAGTAGTGAACTCACTTGGCAATCCAATAATGGTTACATGAGCCCAAGGTATGTACGATGAATCAAAAATGGATACTCATCACTGTAGGCTAGAACAGAATTACATTTTCTTTATTAGTTAGATTTAGCATTTAACTCTACTTTAACTATGTCTACACTTAGGAGTATAACTAGCCCTATAACATTATTTAACATACGTCTCATTGCAAGCTAAACCATACACATAGACTTCACTAGCTTGAAGTGGGAAGATAGCAATTGTGAACTTAACTAAATTACTAGCATATCAACATTGTCCATCCACCAATTATGATCAAGTCACATGTGAACACTCGTGACTTGTATGATTAAGTGTTGGATGCTTCACTGCTTATCATTGGCACTATTGCCGAGGAATGTGTCAATGTGTGCTGAGTAACTAATTTCATAAGATTCGTTGTAACTAGAACTCCAACATCACATTTCATACCTTTAAATCAATTTGAATAACACATACTTAATGAAGCATCATAACCAAAACATGACTTCAACTAAAGATATACTATCATTTACTGGGCAATGATAGAATAAATGATGAAGAAGAGTAGAGTATCTCGATGTAAAGAAGAATCTCGTACACTCATAATGATCCTTACTATCCTAATTTCACCTTCATGTTTCACCAAGATTAACAAATGAGGTGGAGAGACTTACATGGAAACATCATTTTACTTGCACAATGTTCAATACTTACAATGCTTCAAACAACCTTGAGGGGAATGAATCTAAATCATGTGCAAGAAGGGTACCATGTGACCAAACACATGACGAGGCCCTACAAACCTACAGAGGCACAAGTGAAGATAGATGCTACTATAGAAATCAAACATGTTCACAACAAAGCAAAGTAGATTAACTCTCCCATTGTCCTAAAGGAACTCAATGGTGATGCATTCATAGCACAAAAACTCCACTAGGATCATGAAGTAAATTCTCAAATGTCTATTATTTGTTTAGAGGAACTTGTAAAAGTGTAGCTACATTCTACTTTAACAAAGATACCTAGAAGAAAATCAAGAAACTCTAAGTATAAGCAAGACTTAAGGCCAAGAGCTTATGCTAGATCCCAAAGAATAGAATATCAAAGTCACAAAAGGAGGACTAGCTAGCACCATTCTCCCATTGCTTCATCTTCATCCTCATGATCATCAATGGATTCTAATCTAAGGGAATATAGGTAGAGAGACCATGACAGGAAAAGAAATTGAACTCATAATTGAAATGACTAACGTCCAAGGCACTATGATGAGGAGATGAAGAGCATGAGTTGAGAAGAAACAAAGATAGACATGAAAACAAAGAGAGGTATGAGTATCGAAGGGGGCACCACTACAACAAAGCAAACAAATCCTATGAGTGCAAAGAGCCCTATTAACAAGTCAAAGCATGATCAATATATTGGAAGCTATTTATATCCCAACTAAGCACATAAGGGACAATTGTATCAACTGGCTAGACATGAACAAGATGCCAAAATTTGAGGGTGGATGCAATGTAGATCCACAACACCACCTTCAAGCATTCCATGATACCTGCATCTTACAAAACATAGAAAGTGATTGGAAGAAACTCAAGTTATTTCCTAGGACACTTGTCAAAGAGGCTAAAACCTAGTATAGATCATTGGAACCAAAAACAATCAAGAGATGGAGTACCATGCCTAAACTTTTTAATGACAAGTATCAAACCTATTTTGAGGTGTCAAACCTTAGGAAACCAATCCAAGGATGGAAGCAAGGGACCCATGAATCCCTTCATATGATAATGGCCAAATACTATTCACTTTTACATAGGTTCCTAGGCCATAGATTTTTCCAAAGGGAGAAACTTAGGCACATTTTTGGTGGGTTATATAATAAAACTAGGAAAATCCTTGGGGTTTACGCCCAAGGAAGATTATCTTAAATGACCTTCCATCGAATTCAAAGAGTCATTGACCAAGTAGCAAAAAAAGAAGGTGAGTTAAAGAAGAGAGAATCAACTCAGGAGTAAAGCAAAGATCCATCTATTAGAAAGAGAGATGTTCGAATGTGTGATCAATAAGAGGAGGAAATCTTAGAGAAGGTAATAAAAATGAAAATACTACCTATTTAGAAATATGTAAATAATATTCTAGAAAAGGTAGAAAAAATGTGGGATTTAATAGATGAGAAGTTTGTGAAGGAAGGAACTGAGAAAGCCCTTATCAAAAGGTAAGAAAAAGCAGAAGAAAAGTGACTTCGGATGAAAAGGAAGGGTAGCTTCAATGACAAACTATTCAGGTACAAGCTCGAATGAGAAAGAAGGTTGTACTATGTGCCAATATGACCACCCCAAGGGGTGTTTTCCTATTATGGCACATTTGCAAGAAATGGGGGCATATGCATTAAACCCAAGATTTGTCAAGAAGCAAATGACCAAATGATTACCTTATCCTAAAGGTAACTATTGTAAAACCTTCCAACCAGATTGTTATCTTAGTGAAGCCTATCCATAGCCACAGGAGCAATATCATCAACAGTGGAAACAATCACAGTCATGGACAATGCCACCACCACGAAAACAATATCCATATCAATAACCTAACCCCTATGGATACTATGTCCAATGTTTGATTTCTCTAGGGAACATAGTCATTCAAACTTCTCAATATTATCCACCTAAATACCATAGGCCACAACCTCCCAAGATGGACTCCGATCCATACGTGCATCCACAAGTAGCTGGTTCATTAACTCAAACTACTAATCCTTTACCATCTGTGCCACCACCTATAATGTAGGGAGAACTACCATCACAACCACAATAGAAAAATGCAACTAAGGCGATGACCATGCAAGAACCACAATCCATGAAACGATTATTCTTCTGAATGAGTCTAGAGAAGGTTCGATGGATGGAGAACACATCTACTTCCACTTCATTCACATCCAATCCTCATAGAAATGACAAGCTTCCATCATCATTGAATACAACCATGACAACTATCATGTTGATGTAAACCATTACTCATTGGATTAAGGTAGGAGCACTTCCTCAAAAAAAAAAAAAATAGATTTGAGAAGTCCCTTGGTGTACCTTAAGTAGCAAGGCAAAAACCATGCAAGGCTCTACTTGATTCTAGGTTAGGAGTGAACCTAATGGTAGGAGGACTTTCTTTGAATCTTGGAAAGAAGGACTAATGGTTACTTTAACCATCAATAACACACAAGGATTTATTATGCCTATGGCAAGATTCCTCATGTCCCAAGTTCAACAATACTTTCTACAATCCATCTCACCTCACTGTATATTTAATCATAACTTGTGGTTTCATGTAATATAATGTTATTTTCCCAATCTAACGTTATTAATATGTGTGTTTTGCTAACAAGTATGTCTTACATTCAACTCCTTAAGTGCCTAAGGACACTTTTAGGTGTGGTTATACATGGGCACTAAGGGCTGGAGCTTGCTTTGGGAAGGATCCACTTATATAACTCTTGGATTTAATACTTTTTGAGCAATTTTACATCATCTTGTGCCTCCTGAGATTGTCCAAAACTCTAATAAATACTTCCCTTACTTTTAAAAATTTGTCCATAACCCTACAACCCTTCATGAATCTTATATACACTTAATCAAATTTCATCACTCGAAATTCCTTCTTCATGGATTTCCAATGCCTCATTTTTGTAACCTAAGCATCATAGCTATTCTAAGATTCTCTAGGAATGCTTATAGTCTTCCTATCATTCAATTTGACTCATTTTTTACATCTTAAAATGCTCAAAAAAATTGAAAATTTTTTAGGCGATGTTGTTGATGCGATGTATGAGTCCCTCATACATCGTTGATACAATGTCATATCAACGATGTTGTGCTACAAAAATACTATATATAAGCATGGGGAGTTAGAAAAAAAATTAATTAAAATTTTTTTCATCCTTGTCATTTGATGAGCATCAAAGTGTCACATTAATGGGTCCCTGTTGACACAGCCTCATCAACGAGCCCTCGTCGATGGGGCCCCATTTACATGATGTTGCCCCATCGACGTAGCATCTACTATGTTGACAAGGCCCCATCAACATAACCCTAGGGCAAAAACTATGAATACAAGCTCCCAACTATGTTTACGGGTGATGAGTGGCGAGGTACCCCTACACTCAACCATACGAATATGAGCGTGCACGCGCGATCTGGTCAAACTCCGAAGACTAAATGCCTTAACACCACAAGAAACACTTGGGGTTAATTGTTCGTTGTCTTCCCAGGCTTGCTTGTAAGTTTAAGCAGGCTCATGCCCTTAATGCCCTGACAATCCCACATTCAAAGAGTTCGTGGGCCCTGGGAATGTCCTTTGGAACAAGAGTTAAAGTCTTAAC
>MNCI01009104.1:287305-337979 GCA_015680685.1 Gnetum montanum | reverse complement strand
TGGAATACGCTACTGGGTTACCAAGCAGCCAATGCTCGTAATCAAGTCGTACTCATGCGTTGCGACAAGCAGCCGATTCCTTGACTAGCCGTACACGTCCGTAGACGCTCGTAATCAAGTCGTACTTGTGCGCACTAGGAAAGCAGTAAATAAACAATAATAAAACCATGTACTGCAAGGTTTATCCAATCAAGTTTGTCTTTATTGCCGTACACAACTTGGGTTCGTCTTATTTATAGATATGGCGGTAGACCGCGATATCGCGTACGCGATATCGTAGGGGAAGACGTGATATCGCATACGCGATATCGCATGGGATGCGATATCGTGGCACAGTGCATGTTGCATCTCATCAACGGGGATCCAATTCATAGTGGTAGCCAAACTCTTGTAGTTTTTACATTTGAAAGTTAGAATATTTTCCCAAGTGCCCACAGCAGGAGTCATTAAGTGCACGAATATCTATTTGAGTATTGTTCTACTTAAGCACGACAGTGTGTACGATAATAAAGATGAGCTTCTTGATACACCTTGCAACATTCTGGATAGTCGAAATATTAACTCATGCATTTAATGCTTTCAATTATTTATTTCATATTTTTTTAGTAATTAAGCTAAGTAAGTGAGATAAGCTAGATAGATTAAATACATAAGTACGAATACTTTAATCATAACACATATTCGCTTAGTAATCCTAGTAGTGTTATTGCTTGGGGCACCTAGTAATGTAGTGCTTGGTAACCCAATAGTGGATACATGGGTTCAAGACATGTATGGAAAGTGGGACCAGATGTTTATGTTAAGACTAGCTAGAGACCAATTATTTAGTTAAATCAAATTAGTCATTAAATTACTTTATCTTTCTCTTTAAGCATCAAAATCATAAAACATAAAATCATAAAAATCATATGCCTTGATTACACTTAACCACACCTTTGAACTTCACAAGTATAATTGGGAAGATAATGAATGACCTTAGGACAAGATTCACTTCCTATAAAACTAGTACACCAAAAACTAGAGAGTTCATGGAATTCAACTGGATTGTACATGAATTTTTCATGATTCGTATGGTTCAGCGTAGGGGTACCTTCACTGTTCATCATTGGCACCATTTCCAAGGACTCCATTTGTTAAAACATGCACTATCTAGGATTAGTGAACATTATTAATATCATTGGATGAACTTAAGGTCAACATTACTCTCACATAACATATAATTACAAAAGCACACTAATTATTTTGTTTGTTGAAAAATGTCTTCTTCTCATAGGTGTGAAGTTGTTAAAATTGTTGGTCCCACAAGAGTGCAAAGTGGTATATACTCATCTTGATGAGTATGTACCAAACTTCACCTTCATCCTACACCAAGATGAGCAGCTATAATGGTGTGACATGGAGGGCACCATGGTAATGCCCCCTAATCAATCTGTGCCCGAGATGCTATTTCAAACCCTTAAGAAGTTAGGCATCTTGTATCTTCAAGAGGAATACATTATGAATGGTTATGATACTTAGGACTATCATCCTACTAAAACACAATGCAAGCGAGATCAAAACCAAGAGAAGAACTATGAATGTGAAAGGGGAAACACTTCACTAATCTCTTATTCCTGTTAAATCAAACTGACAATAAGGATCCTCCATCTAGGAGTTCTCAACATGAAGATTCTCCACCCCATATTATTGAAGATGAGGGTGTGGCCTTGAACCTACAATCCAATATTAATAAATTAGGTTCAACAAAAAGTGATAGTCAAGGTAGAAACTTGGGCAAACATCATGATGCTAATGGATCTAAGGATGATGGTCATAATGAGAGAAGAGGTGGTGGCAGACATCACAATGGTGGTGGTGGTCCACCTTCCTCTTCATCCTCTTCATCTGATTCCAAACATTCCTCTTCATCTGTTGGTTTTAATTAAATCCACCATAGAAATAATCATGATGAAGGTCATCAGTAGGACAACAATAATCGTAGACCCTGCCAAGAATGTAGGGGTAATAGACGACATCATCAACAAAAATGAAATCATAATGATGATGAACCTCTACGAGCAACTCGAAGCATGCTTAACATTGTAGAGGTAGTAAAGATCCCAACTAGGCATGTGAAAGACATTCAGATCAAGCACTTAGACATGAATAATATCCTAAGATTTGAGGGGGGATATAACTCTGATCCACAAACACATCTACAAGCTTTCCATAATGCCTGTGGCTTACAGAACATTGAAAATGATGAATAGAAACTCAAGCTATTCCCCAGGACACTCATCAAAGAGGCTGAAAGCTGGTATCAATCCTTAGAGTCAAAATCCCTTTGCAAATAGAGTACAATACTTGAACTATTCAATGATAAATACCAAACGTACTCCAGAGTATCCAACCTAAGAAGGAAAATCCAAGGTTAGAAATAGGGAACACATGAACCCTTGGATGTCGCCATGGGCAGATACTACTCTCTCTTACATCAATGCCCTAGCCATGGTTATTCTCAAAGGGAACAACTTCACCACATCATAGATGGGCTCAGAGCAAAAACCAAAAAAACTCTTGGGGTTTATGCCCAAGGGAGATTATGCAAATTAAGAGCTTATTAGATACAAAGGCTGATAGAATAGGTTACAAAAGAAGAAGGTGAGTTGCAAAGAAGAAAAAGTGCAAAAGAATATAATAGAAATCCTTCCATCAAAAAAAGAAAGGTTCAATTTTGTGATAAGGAGGAGTCACCACTTAACAAAGTCGTGAACAGGAAAACCTTGCCCATACAAAAATCTGTATTTGATATTTTGGTAAAGGTTGATAAATCGTGGGACTGTTTGGATGAAAAATTCCAAACCACTATGAAGATTGCTAAAAAATCCAAAGAGCACAATAGTGATCATAACCGCATGAGGTGGAAAGAAGCTGAATGTGCCTACTAGAGAGGTAAGGGAAAAGCTGCTATAGTAGAAGAAGTTGTTGAGACAAACTTTGATGATGATGTTGGTTGTGACATATGTTAGTATGAACATCCTTAGGGATGTTTCCCTATGGTGTCATACTTATAAGAGTTTGGAATGTATATGTTAAATCCTTGACTAGAATAGAGGCAAGCACCTAAACAATTACCTTATCCTTAAGGCAATCCAAGGTAGTTCCACCAACAATAACAAGCTTACTACCCAAGTGGAGCTCCACCACAATCATATGAACAATATCAATAGTGGCACCAACCACAATCATGGGGAATGCCACCACTAAGACAATAGTACCCTTATAGGAAACCAAATCCATATGGGTACTATGTTTAGCAACCCATTTCTCTAAGAAGTTCTGCAAGCCATGCCTCATTTCAACATTGCTATTACCCTCCAGAGTCCATCGCACTCATTCACCATCTACTTGATGGGAACACCCATACCCATACCACCCTCCTCATCCATCTACACACATCCCTCCACCCTCAACCCAATTACCTCATATTCTATCCATGCAGGGTGAAATTCCTCCACAACCGTAGCAACGAAATGCTACAAGGGTTATACATTCATAAGCGGCTTTCCAGCCGAGTGGTTCAAACAATCAATCTAAGAAACAACCATTTTTTTGATCCAAAAATCTTCCCAAACCTTCATAACCTAATACAGTTAGTTGCCCTATATCTCCAACACCCTCATCCTCTACATCAAACACATCTAAGCGTCCTTCAAACCAAATGCTACCTCAAATCTAAACTATGATGTTAACTCATGTTGTTTCTAATTAGATCAAGGCTAGTAATCTTCCCACGAAAAGATCTAACCTAGGAAGTCCACTCATTTTTTTACAGATCACAAGACATGAGCCATGTAAGGCCCTTCTTGATTTTGGTTCTGATGTTAATCTCATCTTCCATGATATGTACAAAGCTTTGAACCTACCGCCTCTTAAGAAGTGCAACATTCATTTAGAATTGGCAGATCAATCAATCACTATTCCTTTAGGACTAGGGGAGGATCTTGTAATCACAGTTAGTGGGTGGTCATATCCTACTAATTTTTTGGTGATCAAGGTAGAAAACTACAAAGGTGATTTCCCCACCATTATGGGAAGGGCATGGTTAAGCACAGTTGATGTGTGGATGGGCATAAGGGACCTCTCTTTGGAAATCTCCAAGGAAAATGGACTTGGAAGGCTAGAGAAGAAGTGTGTTCCATGCATCACATATAGTGATAATGGGTGAAATTACGTGTAGAAAATTTAGTTAATTAAGAGTACATTCCTCAAAACATGTAATCAGTGTGCACATGAAACAAATATCCAAAGATGTTTGTACACAATAGCCATAAAATAGGAGGGCACTCGATGGCTGACAACTAACTCTAATAGTAGCACATTATGCATGGAACCAACTGAGAGACTAACATGTGCTTATGTCAAAGGCAGGGATGAACTTGAGCAAGTTCATCACCAACTCTCCAATGATGAAGATGATGATACTTGTTGGAAATAATTTCAAATAAGAGCCCCTATAGTTAAAAACTCTATCAGTTAGCATGAAGTATGCATTTTTAAATAATGGTAAGCTAGTCATAATTAATGCAAATCTTACTCCTAAACAAAAGAATAAGCTATTGCAGGTTGTCAACAAGTGGCCAATAGCCTTTGCTTGGTCATATCTTAAGTTGATGGGAATCAATTCAAGGATATGCTAGCATTGCATCTACATCAACCTAGCTATGAAACCAAGAAGGTAGCCTCAAAGATGGCTAAACCCCAAATTGAAATAGATAGTCAAGGAGGAAATAGAACAACTCCTCAAGGTAGTGTTCATCTATCCCATCACTGATAGCAAGTGGGTTAGCCCATTCATAATTGTGCCAAAAAAGGATGGCGAGTGGTGGGTCTGCATCAACTTCAAGCTATTGAACATGGCAACATTTAAAGATCATTTTCCATTACCTTTTGTGAACCAAGTGTTGAACACTATCTCTGGGTATTGCTATTATAGCTTCTTAGATGGTTATAGTGGCTATAGCCAAATCCAAATTATGCCAAAGAATCAAGCCAGGATAACATTCACAAGTCCATGGGGGAACCTTTTCATATTGTAAGATGCCATGTGGTCTATGTAATGCCCCTACAACATTTTAGCGCTTGGTCCTTAGTATTTTCTAACAATAGATAAGTAGCGAGGTAGAAGTCTTTATGGATGACTTCTCTACATATGAGGCTACATTTGAGCAAGCCCTGGGCCACCTTGAGCAAGTATTGAAGAGATGTGTTGAAACAAATCTTAGGCTCAATTGGCAAAAAAGCCCTTTAATGATCCAAAAAGGCATAGTACTAGGGCACAAAATTACTTAGGCAAGGATTAAGGTAGACCCAAAAAACTAAGGGTCATCCAAAGAATCACACGCTAACTAGAGATAGTTAAAGATGTCCAATCATTCCTTGGACATATTGGCTACTACCAATGATTCATAGAGAATTTCTCTAAGATTGCAAAGTTGTTGGTTGAGCTTACAAAGAAAGATGCTTCATTCATCTAGACCAAGGAGTGCAAACATGCATTCCAACTACTAAAGAAAAAGCTTGTAGAGATTTTGATTCTACAAGCACTAGATTGGTCCAAACCATTTCACATAATGACAAAGGCATCTAATTATGCTTTGGGAGTCATGTTTACATAATTAGACGATAAAAAATGTCCATATTACATCCATTGCACGAGCCAAAGCATTGTGGGTGCATAGCTAAATTACACCACAATGGAGAAAGAATTAATGGTAGAGGTGTATGCTTTTGAAAAGTTCAAGCACTATGTGCTTGGTTATAAAGTATTTGTGCACATAGACCACAGTGCCATCTTCTTCCTAATGAATAAGCCAATGATGAGTCCCCATATCATATCGTGGCTCATGATCTTGCAGAAATTTGATCTCACAATGGTAGATCAGAAAGGGACTAAGAATGTGATCGTTGACCACATCTCTTGGTTAAGATGGGATAATAAAGAAGAGAGCCTACTCTCTAATCAATTTCTAGATGAAATCCTCTTTATAAGAGCAATAAATAACCAAGTGTCCACAAAAAAATGGTACAATGGCATCCTCACTTACCTTCTCACTCAAGAAATGTCACAAGGTCTAGATTTTAGAAAGAAACAATAGTTTCTTCATCAAGCAAAGTACTTCATGGAAATCAATGGACACCTTTATAAGGTGTGCATTAATGGCTAGTTCGTTGGTATGTCCCTGATGTGGATGAATTACGTGTTCTTCAGAATGCTCATGAAGGTCCTTGTAGAGGCCACTATTCAAGGAGATGCACAACCATAAAAATCCTAATGGCAGGATACTATTGGCCTACAATCTTCAGGGATGCCCACCAATTTGTCCAATCTTGTGAACGTTGTCAAAGAGATGGTAGGATGATTTCTCGAATGGAGGGTCCTCAATAGTGGATTCAGCCATTGGAGCCCTTTAACATATGAGGCATAGACTTCATGGATCCCATCACCTCCATGTCCAATGGAAATGCGTATATCATCATAACAGTCAACTACTGCACCAAATGGGCAGAAGCAGCAACTATCACTGATTGCACATCATCCACTGCTACAAGATTTGTATAACAAAATGTTGTTAATAGGTTTGGGGTGCCATGTGCCCTAATTTCTAACAATGGAACTCACTTCATAGGTGTCACTTTTAAAAAGTTGATGTAATGCTTGGGGTTTGAACATAAATTAACAACACCCTATCACCCCCAAGCCAATGGTCAAGCAAAGGTAACCAATAGGGAGATTACAAAGATCCTAACAAGGACCATAAGCAAATATAGGAGAGATTAGAGCATAAAACTCAACAATGCCCTATGGGCCTACCGCTCAACATGGAAACTTCCTATAGGATACTCTCTCTACAAGCTAGTGTATGAAAAACTTCCAATGCTCCTAATCCAATCTGAGCTCTGTACACTCTCAACAGCCTGTGAATTGAATCTTGACCTAAGTCTAGCACAAAAAGAAAGATTGATCAACCTCAATGTGCTAGATGAGAATCGATTAGTGGCATTGTCTTTGAATGAAGTGCACAAGGCATTCAACAAGCAACAACATGACCTGAGAATACAAAAAGTAAAATTCCAACTAGGAGATAAGGTTCTCTACTAGAACCCCACACATGTACCATAGAAAACTAAGTTTCAAATGTTATGGGAAGGACCTTATATAATTGTTGAAACCTTTCCTTCTAGGGCCATGACCATATACAAACCTGAGAGCCCAAATAAAATGTAGTTGGTCAACATCCAACAAGTAAAGTTTTTTCATGAGCCCAAGCAAGCCAATACAACAAATACCCCAATGGATAGACAACCATGCTTAATTTTTTGGATCTCCTCCTTTCAACTCAATCATGTGGGAGATGGCCATTTGTGGTAATCATCCACATAGTTGCTCAGTTATTCTATTTTTTTGTTTTTCACATTTTTTATTTTACAACTTTTTGATTTTCAAAATTTTTCCTATTTTTACATCATTTTTTGTTTTACACCATCATTAGTACGATTGAATCTTTATTGTATATTTTACATTTTCTTATATATTTGACTTTGTTTTGTTTGAATGTGATTTTCAAAATTTTGCTAATAAAAGTGCTTTATTGCCAATAGGACACAGTGGTGTTGTGGCTGCTACTAATGATGGTTTGTGCTTTATGTTTAGTTTGCTAATGTCTAGTTTCTATTTTTGAACTTTTGTACTAACAACTTAGTCATGGTTTCTTTTTCATGGAACAGGGAGTGAGTCCACGACATCCACCCATCCACAAACTCTATGGTTTTTCTTATTTTAGAAGTGTGAAGTCCTTTCATTAAATCAACTTTTAATAAATTTGTGACCTTGATAGTTTTCAGAATTGGGAAGGATTCAAAGGTTTGAACAGGATGTGACTTCAAGGGGACTCAATACTCTTTGTACTCTTCTACTTACTTGGGTGCTTAAGTGTTTTTCATTGACTTCTTACCATTCCATGTTTCAATAATAGGAAGTTAAATAAATTCTTTGCATGGTGTGGTTCCCATTTAAAAAAAACAAATAAAACAAATGCACACACATGATGGGAATTCAAAGCACTTCCCTTAGACAAAATAAATAGGCTACAAGCACTAATTATGAGACTAGAAAGACATCTACTCATGCTTGAAAGTCCCCTTTAACTAAGGCCCTCTCTCACTTCCTACTTCTCTTTTCTTCTCTTTATGGAATGGTGGTTGTTTTATGGGAGAGATTTTGTATCTCATGGGGGTGGATCAGTCTTGGAGTGGTGATGCGAAGTCACTAAAAGAGGTTGGTTTTGGTCTGGACTAAGGTTGGATCTTCTTTGGTCATTGATAAATCATGTTTTTCATACACTTTGATATCAGGGTGGCTACAATCTCGGGTACATGATATCGCAACCTAAGTGCAATGTTGTACATTCGATATCATGGGGTTACTGTCGGGTCTATAAATATAGTGCCCAGGTGCACGATTGAGAGTAGTTTTTGGTAGTCAAGTAGCAAAACTCTTGTAGTTTGTCTATTTGAATGTTAAAATATTTTCCAAGTGTCTGCAGCATGAGGTCTAAGTGTGAACAGATCTTTATTCAAGCATTGATGTACTTGAACACACCATTGTGTTGGCAATAAATATCTCAATTTGGTAATCCATTCCACCTTCTCCATCATCCATCTATGCTATCCATAATTCACCTTACTATTGGTATCCATGTTCTTGATTCCATGTCTTGGTCTGATGAATTTAAATTCTTAGGTAGAGTCTTCTGGGTTTTGATCCTTAACTTCCATTGATCATTAAGCACCTATGGGACCCATAGACTTCTTAGGTTAAGGTTATGCAAGGGCAAACAAGGCATGTGATGCTATGGGGAGGATCCACTTGCATATCCCTTGGTTAGGTTCATTAAGTACCTTATCCTTAGGCATTCTTGCAACCTAAATCTTTCGTACATCCATCTTTTGCATCACACTATGTGTTCCTTTATAAATTTAGTTCATTAAATATGTTCTCCATCAAATTTTTCAATTTTTAAGCTTTCAAAGACCCTCTTCAATTATTTTCTCATATTCTTAGCTTTTTTGGGATTCCATGGATCCTAATTTCATTGAAAAATTCCTTATATTTTTAAAGATATTCAACTTTGAAACTTTTTCTCGATGGACCCTATATATGGGGCCATGTTAACAGAGTGGACCCATATACAAGGCCCCGTATACAAGGCCATATCAACATAAGTCAAAAATAGTATAAATAGACATGACCCCACTTGGAAAATTTTACATTTTCTTATAAACACCAAAGCAATTTTTCAAATTTTCAAAGCCCAAAACCTTCTATAGCCTATAACTTACAAACTGTTTATCCAAATCACTTCTTTCTTTGACCTTGTAGCTATCGAAGGTAAGCTCTTCATCATGGGGGCCACAAATGTACCAGTTTTGACAAAAAAAATTTTGCAATTGTTTCTAACTCCACAAAGGTTTAACTAAGAAATCAACCATTAAACACCAAATTCCAAGAGTTAAACCTTTCTAACGAGCTCTTATGATATTTATAATGAATAATTAATAAAATAATCAATCTATCATGGTCCAACCTTAGCCAAAGTGTAACTAACTAATGAGAAAAGGTATCCAAAAATTTAAAGTTACACATTATATCTATTAATCCATGGATGTGTTGTGAGCATAGATGGCACCAAAAGGGAAGCACACGCAGGAAACAGGACCATCCTAACAAAGGGAGAAATAGCCTAAAATAGGAAGAGGCCAAGAATAGCCCTAAGAAGAACCACTCGCAATCCACATTAAAGGTTCTCTTAGGGAAGAGGCAGAAGTAGAATCTATTCGACAGATTCCAGAACTAGTAGTAGCAATAGAACATTTCCATTAGTATGATGCACCCGCACAACTAGCAAATCTTCAAGTGACCTTAACAAAGGCTTACCTAAATCAAATTAAATCAAGGAAGGTCCAAAAATTGATGCTCCAAGAGTTAAATTTTGGCCCTTTCCTGGAGCATGCACCAAGAGAAGTACATGACCAATTAAAGGCCTCTCCCATGTGGCCAATCATCACTTCCACTGAGGAGTGGTACATGAGAGAAACATTCCTATTCTAGAATAATAGGTAGCCTAGAGCAACAATGAAAATTAAGGACATCTCAGTGTCCTACTCAACACAGGCCATTACTACAGTGCTTGGGTTGCTCAAAATAGGGGCAAATCTTACTAAAATCCCAATGTAGGCAAATCTGAGCATTAAGAAAGAATGGATGCAACATTGTTATGCTATCAATCATAAGGAGTTTGGCATGCTCACACAGGTAGAGAGGATCCATTACAAGATTGTGACCTTTCACCTCAATCCCACAGTGAGGCCAAGCAAAATCATTGCCTTCTTTGCGCAAGCATGCACTACTCTAAGTGGAAGATTCTTAGTCAACCTTTCACAGCCGATCTATCTAAAGATGAAGAAGCAATTTAAAGAAAATGAACATGGAAGGAAGGCACTCCTCTTTCCATGCCTCATTAAGAAACTCTGTCAAGGGGAGGGATAGTCTGTTACACCAACAACACAATTAGAATTTTTCTAGCCACCAACTGGGCAAAAATAATGAAGGATAAGATGCCTACCACAACTATCCAAGAAGTGGAGCAACAACCACCACCTCCACCTACCATTCAAACAATAATGTTAGACATCATTGCAACTGCCTAATGGTTTCATGAATACAAAGAATGGCTTTTGAGTGAGCAAGAGCAACAAGGAGTCACGAGTGATGTTGACACATCTGTATATAGATTAGCCATGAGTCACCTTAATGAGGTGGCCTGAATAATCAACTTGATGAGTGAGGGTGGATCCATTTTCTTAGCCCAAAGAATGTAGCTACCCCCGACGTCGAATCTAAGTCCCAAAGAGGTCATAGTATCTCTCGTAAAATAACAAAAACTCCCAAAAAAATTTAGGAACATTGCAATCTTCTCAGTGTGCTTGGAGAAGGGTGATGAGGCCATAGTTTTGGTGATGCAGCACTAGGGGTAGGAAACAGTAGCAAAAGTAATCATTGATCGAATTACTGAAACACCCAACACACCTATGGCATCTGCACCAAATGTCATTGCACTTGAAGATGTGCAAACATTTATAGGAACTACAAGTAGCAAAATAAATGTAGCATAATATGAAGAACTATTGGATGAACTAGTGGGAACTAGGCAACCACTTCTAGATGTCTTTGACCTTCTAGACAATACCACTACAACCCAATCAAAGTTGCTAAAGGCAAGGGGCAAAAACATCATATTGGAAAGTTAACTTAAAATAGCCAGGGAGCAAAATGAATGCTTGGATGTGGAAGTTGTCGAATTAAGAGCTTAGATCATTGATCCCACATTTCTCAACCTGGTACTAATAAGAGATGAAGCTATGGAATAGCTTTAGACTAAGCTCAAAGGGATTTAAGGGTGTAATGGAGATGGCGATGTTCTATCAATCCTTAGTAGAGGCCACATAGCACATGATTCAAAAGGCCTTAGATAAAACCCACTAGGAGAATGTCTAGTTGATTGCGAAAAATCATTATCTACAAAATGTTGATGTGCATAAGCAACAATTAACCAATTTTATCCATCAATAGCTAGAGAAAACATAGAATCAAGAAGATTGGAAGTAGAGAGTAGGAATCTCTTCATGGAGGAGGTGCAAGCCCTTTGCTAGAAAACTACAATTGAGGTAGCCACCTAAAAATCTAAAGCTCTCAAATTTGAGAAAGTCAAAGACCATTACAGAGAGCAGGTCATTCTACAAAACGAAGTAAATGAAAAACACATTTAATTAGCAAAGGCAAAGGCAAATGAAACCCTTTGACAACTGTAGCAAGGAAGGGAAGTTTGGAAACCCATTTTTGATTGGATAGACACCTACAACAAAGCAAAAATCCACATTAAGGAGTTACAAATATAGGAGATGATGGAGTACATGGAGCTTGCCAATCTCCGTTACACAAATCTAACTGTGTTAACTGCTAGATGGTTGCAGTCAGAGCTTGAGAAATAGATGGTCATCTTGTACTTGTTGTACAAGGCTAAGTTCAATCAACACAATAACATTAAGGACAAGCTTGTGGTGGCTAACATTAAACTCGAGGTTCTCAAGGCATGATTCACTAATCAACGACCAACTGCTGAGAACCTAGCCAGGAGGATGAAGGACTACCAGGAGCTATAGAATGTAGTATGGGTGTTTAACATCAAATGCAAATAGTTTGTTGTCTAGTTTATCAATGTAAAGGAGATGTTCCTGATAATGCCCTATCCATGGGATGCCCCCATTCCAGCCCACATTGGTGATGCCATGTGGACTATGAATGATCCTTGAAGTAAGAAGGAGAAGATGAAGGCATTGTTTAATGCCTTTCACCTTCCACCAGAGGTTGCAGCTACAGCAAGATAGCCATAGCCGCCTCAATTACCGCATGTGCCTAGAGCTAACGAAGGTCCTTCAAAGCCTTAGGAACCTCCGTTGCCTGGGACTATCTAATCTTCACCGTTGTCTTCACACCATTAGAGGATGTGTTGTCCAAATTTTTGTACTCACATTATGGTGTTCAATTTTGTGTCATGAACACCACAATCTTTTGTAATTTGTTGATTTGTACACTTGAGCACTCATTTTTGTCAAGTCAATTGTTTTGTTAAAAGTCAGTTAATAATCCCATACCTTTTCAATTTTGTAAAAGAACTCAAGGATGAGTTTTCATTTAGTCATGGGGGTATGATGAGCATCAAAGTTTTGTGTTGAAGGGCCCTTGTTGATGTAGCCTCATCGACAAGCCCCCATCGACAAGGCCTCGTTTACGTGTTGTTGTCCTATTGATGGGGCCACATCGATGTAGCGTTTGCTACATTGATGGGACCCCATCAATACAGCCCTAGAGCAAAAACTATAAATACGAGCTCCTAGCCATGTTTATGGGGATTCAATTCATAGTAGTAGTTAAACTTTTGCAGTTTTTACATTTGAAAGTTAGAATATTTTTTCAAATGCCCACAACAGGAGTCGTTGAGTGTACAGATCTTTATTCAAGCATTGTTGTACCTGAGCATGACAATGTGTATAGTAATAAAGATGAGTTTCTTAATAAGCCTTGCAGCATTCTAGATAGTTTAGATATTTACTCATGCATTTAATGCTTTCAGTTATTTATTTAATGTTTTTTAGTAATTAAGGTAATTAAGTGAGATAAGCTAGATAGATTAAATACATAAGTATGATCGCTTCGAGCATAACACATATTCACTTAGTAATCCTAGTAGTGTTATTACTTGGTACACCCAGTAGTGTAGTGCTTGTTAACCCAGTAGTGGATATGTGGGTTTAAGACATGTATAGCAAGTGGGACCATATGCTTATGTTAGGATTAGCTAGAGACCAGTTAGTTAGTTAAATCAAATAAGTCATTAAATTACTTTATCTCTCTCTTTATGCATCAAAACCATAAAATATAAAATGATAAAAATCATATGCCTCAATTACACTTAATCATACCTTTGAACTTCACAAGTGTAATTGGGAAGACAACGAATGACCTTAGGGTAAGATTCACTTCCTAGAAGACTAGTGTACCAAAAACTAGAGGGTCTACAAAATTTGACTAGATTGTGCATGAACACTTTGTGATTCATATGGTTGAGTGTAGGGGTACCTTCACTGCTCATCACCATTTGTCATAAGAGAAGTTTCCCCTCTTCTTTTGATATGTAACATGCTAACTTCCACAAGCCATAACTTTGCCCCTACAGCTCCAATTTCCAAAATTCTTAAACCCTATTGATCATGAAGACCTTAACTTAGTATTAGAAGGTGACATTAAGGAAAATTTAAGCATTTGAACCAACTTTTTTGAAAAAACTTACAAAACTCCAGAAGATAATTTAAGGGTGAGTACAATAAAACATAAATAATATTATCATGAATTTAGTAAATTCAAGCCAAATAATTCAATAAGTTCTCCTAATAATCCATCCCAACTAATGCTAAGATATTATGAGCCAAAAATATAATAAGTATGGGAGGTCATAAAAATTAAAGATGTAACATCTAAGGGGTTTCTTTTTTAGAATTTTTCTAACTCTGCAGTCATAATATGATAAAAACTTAATCTAACCAAGGATATGAGCAAGGTAAAAGACTATTAAAAATGATATGAACATTCTAATAATTTCAAACCCTTGTTGATTGTAGATGGCCCCAAAGAGGATACTAGAAGGAGAACCCTCACAACTGGAAAGCAAAAGACTAAGAGGCCAAGGGAGAGGTAACATTTGAGAATAAACTTCACTAGTAGAGCATGCAGAGCAGGAAGCCCAGTCTTTCAGTATTCACCAACAAACACCTACTACCAAACACTCTACCCAAGCGGAGGCCGAAGCACCACAAGTACCAGAATAATGACAATGCCTCACGTTATCACCTAAATGCCTCCAAGCCATCCAGGAAAAATCAATTAGGTCCATAGTCATTATGAAACTCAATTTTGGTCCTTTTATGGAGTTTGCACTAGAGGCTATCAAACCTCAAATCCAATCATCTCCCTTTTGACTTACCTTGTTAACAAGTGGAGAATGGTACTTAGGGAAAATCCTTCAATTTTGGCAAAATAAGCAAGTCAATGCCACGGTAAAGATAGAAGGAGTTTCTGTGTCATATTTAGTGGAGGCGATAGCCAAGGCCCTCAATTTACCAAATGAAGGGGCTAACATAACACAAATATCCACATGGTTTGATATCGATGTAAAGAGATTGTGGCTACACTAAGCCTATGGCAAGGAGGATGAAGTATAGTGAATTAACTGTAGAGAAAAAGATATATTTAAAGATTAACACCTATCATCTATTTCCAATGAAAAGGCTTAATAGGATATCCACTTATGTGGCTAAAGGAAGCATCATATTGATGGAAAAATTCAATGCTAATATTGCCCATCTATACTTCCTTGAAATCCAAAGACAATTTGAAGAGAAGAAGGCAAGGAAGCTAACACTACCATTTCCCTACTTAATTAGGAAGTAATGCAAATAAGCAAACATATTGGGTTATACAAACAATGTTTTGAGAAAAGCTCAAAACACCTCATATGCTGAGATGTCAAAACCCATGCCTCTGAAGAAGGATTAGTTAGAGAAATAGGTAGGTACTAAGGGAGATACAAGCTCAACTCCTACTAACACCATTCAAGCTATTGGCCAACAACAACAAGCAAGACTCAGTAGCCAATTTCCAGCTGATCAACAACAACAACAACAACAACAAGCAGTTCCACCATCACCGCCATAGGATTATTGACCTTTCATGAGCCATCTACAGCATATTGTAGATATCATTAACTAAGGAACAAGAGAGAGGGTCAATCTCTACAAGGTCATCGTAGATGCAATTAGACCCACCATTTCAATAGACAGTCAAGAGGAGGAGATGCTTGGTCATAAAAAATCTCAGGAATGCTACATCGTTCCAAGTGATGTTGAAAACTGGAGAAGAAGCCACAATGGTGGTCATGTAGCATTAAGATGCAGTGGGAGTCGCTAAAGTGAAAACTGATTACATCAAGGAGTTCTTCAACATTCCTGTTGTGCCACAAACTAATATCTCTCAAGCACGAGATGCTCAAATGTTCGTTGGAACCTCAATGACTCTAACTAAACATGAGGATGTATTAGGCAGACTACTGCAGACAAGGCAAGTTATGTAAAATCTCTTTGATATCCTCTGTTATATCACAACAATCTAGTTTGAATTAATAGCCATAAAAAGAAAGTTGGTCATGGTTGAGACCAGGGTAGAGCATGTTGAAAATGAAGTCCAGAAACTACAAGAAGAGCTTGCGACCTTGAGAGTAGAGAAAAGAGATCCAACGTAGTTCAGTGCGCCTAACCAACTTGATCAATTTTGAATAGACCATGTGAATTACCTCATCAACCACAATTTGAAGATGGAATGAGAGAAGAAGAAGGTGGTTTGGGATGCATCAATGGTAGAAGCAAAAATGTATGTGCATGCCAAGGCACTCATCGCTCTATAGGAGGAGAACAAAAATTAGCTGTAGATAATGCTTAGTTGACCAACATTAAGTGTCAAAAGAACATTCTTGAAGAAAGCATCTAGCAACTTCAAGAATAATTAGTTCAAGTCAACTAGGATATGAGTTGCTTAGCCCATGAGAATAAGACCCTATCAATGGAAAAATTTTGTGCAATCAAATAGAAATTTGTAATTGTGAACATGTGGAAAAATGAGGTCAAGAAGCATGAACAACTTAAAGAGCATTTTTGAGATCAAGTGGGCATGTACCAGTAGATTAATGAGAAAGAAATCCATATGGCTAAAGCCAAGATTAGTTTCATTTCAATGCAAAATCTAGACTCTCAGCCAATCTTGGATAGTCTAGCCCATGTCCACTAAGCAAAAATTAAAAATAAACACCTGAAAATTGAGGATCTCATTACGTACATGGGGTTAGCGAATCTCCACTATGCTAACTTGCCCATGTTAACAGTAGGTAGGCCTAGGAATGAATTGGAGCAATAGGTAGTAGCAGTATATACCTTATATGAGAAAGAATTTACCAACTATAAAGATGCTTTGCAGAAACTACATGTGGAAAATTCTAAACTTGAAGTAGTAAAAGCTAGCTATTAGGGCCAAAAGGACGTAGTAGCTAGCTTGGCTCGTAGAATGTCTAATTATCAAGAATTGAGGAAAATAATGAGGGCATTTGAAGAAAAATGACAACAATTTGTAGCCTAGTATATAAAAGCAAATCAAATGTTCCCACATCTACCATGCCCATGGGATGTACTAGCTCCATCACACATCACTCAACAAGCATGGATAGTACACGATCCCAAGACGAAAGAGGAAAAACTTTAGGAATTACTCAATAGATATCACTTTAAGAAGCCTAATGATAAAGGGAAGCAGTTGATGGAAGAGCCACCATTGCCAGGCACATAAAACTACATCGAGCTCCTTTAGTTTTTTATTTTGTTTTGTCATACACTTGTGTCAAATTTTGTAAGAACACTACTGTGGCATTCCGAGTCATGTAAATAGTTAGTTATTCATGTTTAGTCGAATCTACCTCCCAAATTTGTAAGAGACTTTATCCTCATTTTGTTTTAACTTAAGGATGAGTTTCTAGTTAACCATGGGGGTATGATAAAATCAAAATTCATCACAATTTGACATCGTAACAACAATGTTGTATCAACAATGTCATGACACGATACGTCATTTTTGATATGATGTCTTAGGATGTGTGCATTCCTATAAATACGACAATTAGATGAGGAATCCAACAACTTTTCATTCAATACCCTTAGTGAAACTCTTACAATTTGTTTTTGTACTTAGCAATAGAGGAGTGAATTCCCATAGTGTGATGTGTCATAGTTGAACAATGTCTTTGTTCGAGCAAGTTATACTTGGGCACAAGTTGTGACAGCAATAAAGATCGAGAGTATTTCCCATCATTGTAGCATTCCCTTAGTTTACTATTTTACTTAGCATAATTTCTACTATTTAACTAGCTTAATACTTTACTTTTCAAGCACTTTATTTTTACTTGCATGTTATTAAAGTGAAATGAGTATGACTAGTTTCAAGCACTTAAGTGTAATCGTTTGGTAGTCCCAGTAGTGGTTTCACTTGATTCGCTTAGTAGTGAACTCACTTGGCAACAGTAATGGTTACATGAGCCTAATGCATGTATTGTGAATCAGGAATGGGTACTCATTGCTGTAGGCTAGAATAGATTTACGTTTCCATTATTAGTTAGATTTAGCATTTAATAGATTTATGTTTCCATTATTAGTTAGATTTAGCATTTAACTCTACTTTCACTATGACTACACTTAGGAGCATACTTGGCCCTACAACATCATTTAGCACACGCCTCATTGCAAGCTAAACCATACACTTAAACTTCACTAGATTGAAATGGGAAGATAGCGATCATGAGCTTAACCTAATTACTAACATATTAACATTGTCCAACCACGGATTATGATCGGGTCATGTGTGAACACTTATGACTTGTATGGTTGAGTGTTGGATGATCCATCGCTCATCATCCCCTTTAGAGTAGGAACAGGATTAGGTCTTATCCTTATTCAAAAGTGCCTTTATGTTTTTACTTCTTACTAAAGGATTTCTTAATATCTCCAAAGAAAATAAATCTAAAAATTAGTAATAAAAAATAAATTGCAACCAAAGCTAATACATTTACAAACTTAAGCTTAGAAAACAAAAAAGGAATTGATTTAACAATGAGGTTTTAGCTTAGTCGTATAACCCTAGGTCACAGGTTCAATTCTACTTAGTAGCATTGAGTTATAAACTTCTATAAATCTTAGGGTGTACCTATGTTTTAGTAATTTTGGGTTCCAACACACCCCCTCCCTCCTAGCCTTAGAATTGATTCTACAAGAAAAGAATTGTTTAGCCTTGACTAGAAGCTTTCTTGCTTAAAGGGAGCCAATATGATACTTTAGAGGAATAATGTGACTCCAACTGACAACCTCTAGCCTAACAAGATAATGAGCTAACCACCTAAGCCATATATCACTAACCAATACTTGAACAAAATCAAAGTTATACATGAGCATATAATATAATTTGAAGCCCTTGTTTTTAACCATTCTCAATTTATCTTCACTCCTTATTTTGGAATTGTAATTTTTTTTTTCAAATTTTTTTTTAACTAGAAATTCATATAAAGGGTTCAAAACTGTTGAAAGGCCTTGTATCCTTCAAATTCCAACTATACTTTTGAATATTCTAAGGGAGATAAGAGTAGTGTAGAGGTCTTTGACCTCTATTTTTGGCAAGAGGCCAACAATGAGTTGGCAAAAGTTTGTACCAAAAAGTAATTAATTATTATCATCATAACGCTAATGGGAATTATTATTTTAGTTGAGTTTTGGTTGAGAAGTAAACTGTAGTTGGCTAGGTCTTTTAATAAAAAAGTGGTAATGCTATGACAAGGGATAGAACTTTTTCCTAAGAGTTCATTAATTTGAAAAAAGGAAAAATTTCTATCAACCAAATAATAGACATATATGAAATCGAAATTGAAATTTTTGCGTATACCCACTATGATCCCTTGGATTTATGGGACCCATTTCAAAATTCCTTTCACAAATGTCTTTTTTTCCAAAAATTATAACTTAATGTTGCCCAGTAGAATCAAACCTATCATGTGGAGTCACCAAGCCAAGACCCTTACCACTTGGCTATAAAAGAGTATTCTCTTGGCCTCCAAATGGGTGACTCGGTGTATTGAAGGAGATGAAGCTTGGAAGATCCTTTTTAGGCATCACATCTCCTGTCTTGGTATTCATCACAGATGGCAAAATACTCATTGGAGTAACTGGATTTTTAGTGAAGGCTCTCAGAAGATCAAAGGTTCTTTTTGGTTTAAGCAAATTTGGCGGTGTTGGAGCCAATTTAGAGGCTTGTTGCAATGGAAACCTTCCCATATAAGCTTGCACTCTCTATCGACACACTTGATCTGGTGGTCTCCTATTTTCAAAAACAATGGAGGTTGTCTCTATGATGAATTCTCTCATAGAGCCAATCGTTTTGCTGACCACAATCTCCACCATATTGACCAACTATATACTGTTAGAAATGATTCTCCTACCCTCTCTTGGACACAGGCAAAAGTTAAATGGGGGTTTCAAAGACAAGATATTATCATTTACCAACACATAGAGCATGTTCTTTCTAACTTTGTTGTGCATAAGATGCATAATAATATTCCTTGGTATGAAGATTGGTTTTGGCCTGACAGTTCCCCTCTTTGCTCTTTACGTATCTTTAAAGCCCAATCTTGGTTTCATGCACAAGCTTTTCAATTCTCCACTCTAAATAGACGTTGGAGTTTACATCTTGAGGATCACCAGTGGAAAACTATTTTTCGTCGGATTTGGACTTCCAAGGCTCAACCTAAGCATCGTTTCTTGTTTTGGTCCTTGGTTCATCAAGGTCTTCCCATCGGACATAGGCTTCATTTTTTAGGAATTGATCATCCTAAATGCCCCATTTGTAAAGCGGATGATTCTTTTCAACACGTCTTTTGGGATTGCTCATTCTCTCAATACATTTGGCAATGGTGTAAATCTCTCCAAGTCTTCCTTCCTAATCATTCTCTTAGTTTTCCTCAATGTATCCTTCAAGATGATTGTGTTAAGCGTCACCTTCAAAAAGCCTGGAAAATCCTCCTATTTGAGATTATCTTCTTTATTTGGAAATGTCGTCTAGATGCTTGGTATCAAAACACAAACTACAATGAATTTGACTACGGTATGAAATGCTCTATTGCTGGAAATGTCCAACTTCAATGTCGCGAACTAGGCTTTCTCAATAATATTACCTTTTCCAACTGAATTCTCTTTGAATTAGGTGTCTTGATCTCCTTCTTCAGCTGTCGTCCCAAGGGGGGTGCGATAAGCTTTTGTCTTGTTGCAGGTTGACTCTATTAAGGTTTTGGATTTAATTTTTCTTCTCCAGCTAGCACATCACCTTAACAACCCCCCACCCCTATTCCAAGCTAAGATAAATACCCTCTTGAAGTGTTAGCCTAAAGGTAAGACTCTTGATTTTGAAGCTCCAAGTTATGGATTTGATTTTGGTGAACAATGCTGAGTTATAAAGTTCTAATTAAACAATATATTTTAAAGTGTATCTATATTTCAAACTGTGTTCTACCAACTTACATTTAATTTTGAAAGCAAACCAAGACTTTCATGAGAACAAGGCTCTTACGAGCAATGCATTTGCTTGCCCTATTTGTGATTGCAAGAACATTTTAAACCTACCTGTATTTTGCCCCACAGACTGATTTTTGTTACTTTGGTAATTTCGATCGTTCCTGAATGTCAAGCCACCAAAAGTAACAAGCATTCATTGGAGTGATTTCTAATTTCAAATTACGAAAACAACATTACGAGGTGGGCGACAGCAGTACAACAGAATTAGATGTTTACATGACAGTTGACGGCTTCAGTCATATTATCATATTTCGAAAAGCGATCCCTCAATGCTGCTTTTGAGGCTGTCGTAAGATGCACGTTATATGCTCGTTTCTGAGACGCAGAACTTACTTCCAGGTTGCTGAAATGAAAACCTAAACAGAAAAAGCTTTCCGGAGTTCGGAATTGGGATTGCCTTATTGGCTTTTTTAAAAAGCACCGTCAGAATTAGTGCATATTCCAGGAAAAGATTTGAAAAGTCTTTTGTCAATTGACATCGCCGAAGACTAAAACGAAGAACGTACTGGTCGGTGAGTAGCGAGTCTATTCGCTCTTTTTCGCCTAAATCGAAGACCGCTTGAACCAAATGCAAGGAAACATGGATTGGAGTTGCAGGCTTGAGGAATTGATAGATGATGGAAATACAGATGCTGCCATTGCCTACATGCACGATGTTATTTCTGCCCTGGAAAACACCCCCAATTCCGATAGCAATCTCACCTTGGCTGCAGCTTTAAACGACTTGGGTCGTCTGTATTCAATGGCAGGCTATTCAATAAAGGCTGATTCATGTTTCGAAAGATCTCTGCTTATCAAAAATCGTGTCCATCAAGTCTGCACTCCTTGGAGTTCTAGGTTCGTTGGTTACTGGTTTGATTTGTGCAAGTTTTTGATTCAGTTCGCTCTTAGTGCAAATTCAATTTCTTAGGTTTTATGATTGGCGATTGCATACTTTTGATGTGATTGGTTTGATGGTCTGTGAGATTTTCAATTGCTAATTGAAAAGATTATCTGTTCTTTTTTTTTTCAAACTTTCCTTTTTTTTTAATAGGTTGTTTATATTTTGTTTTTGTATTTGGGGCTTGCCTGTGTATTCAGTGAAGAGAAAAAAGACCCACCACCGGAAGAGAATGGTAATATGTTCGTGTCCTGTTCTACCACTCCTGAGCCTGTTGCTTCATGTTCAGAGGAAGATGGTAAGCTGCAGTTTTAAAAATCTGTACTTAATCGTTCTTTAATTTTTTCTCATTCCTATTGTTGTTTGCGTTCATCTAACTTAAGAAAGAACGAATGTAAGCATTCAAAATAAAACATTAAAATTTTAAACTGGAACATACCAAACAATACAAAGAGATGACAAAAGGGATGCCATGATTTGTACCACAGAGTTTTGTACATTTCTTGAATTCCATTTAACGACCATTCGTGGATAGCCGATCCTATTTACATTGTTACAGTGATTTGACTAAGCATTTGCTTATCAGTAGCTTGAAAAAGATTTACTTTTCAGAATCCTCATCCGCAAAACTCAGATTTGAATGCACCAAAATTTCCACATCCCAGGCATTAATTCAAGAATTATTATACTGACACAAACTGAAAAAAATGAACCAATCCTTTATGACTTTATTACCTAGTTGAATAAGTATTATATACTCTTACACCATTTTCTGGCAGTAATTGGCTGGAAGCCAATGCACCCCATGAAAAACCATCTGCTATCCAGTCTGAATTATTTCATGCAATGCAGTGTGCAGTCCAAATCCTACCTATAGTCTCCCCTAGCCTATCCTGTGTCTTACATTTATGCCTAGCAGGCTAAGCTTAATGCTTCTATGCACTCAAGACAGCAGGGGGTACACATAAGAGCACAGTGATTAAAATATTCGGGTGTCTATAAAAGGAGAGCAATGTTTTAACCATTGACCTGTAGGCCGCAGCTTTAATCTTAATGTCTTACACCTATATTTATGACTTGTGATACCTGCTCAGGGAAATTTTCACGTAGACCACACCATTCATTATGCTTATTTGTGTCAATGGTTGCAGAGATGTAGCAGATTCATTAAAGAATCACATTCTATTCAATTTGTTATGGATCTGATGCTAACATTTTGAACAAGATTAAATATTGAATATTTCGTAATAAACTGGACTTGCATGCCAATGAAACAAAGCATTGAATTATATCGTATCTTTAGATATATTACATTAATATGCATTCCAAAATATTGAACCTTTCCTACACTTGTTATCATCTAATGCTTATTTGAAAATATAGCATTTTAACCATAGATGTATTTGTTTCTTCAACTACGCTCTGTTGGAAAGATGCCCTTCTCTGCACTGATCAAGTGTAATGAAATGGAAACATATACTGGGTACTGTTAAGCTAATGCAAATTCTTCATGACATTCGTGGCTGTAAAAAATGTATTTTTCAGTCTTTCTTTTATGACCTTGCAATGCAATTATTTCTCTCACCAGTTTTCCATGGTGACACCGTCCTCTGTTTCAACTTGTGAGATAATTCCTTCAGAAAGGCTAGATAATAAATGAAGTTCAACCTTCTTGGCATTAAACATAATATACAGTCTTTGTTAAATAGTAATATATCATTTCTTCTTTCGTAAATCACCATTGCAAGATTAAATTGAGCATGGAAGTAATGCTCTCTTGCACATTCATACATAATATAAAATTATGAACTTGGAAATTTTCATGCTTTTACAAGTAGGGAGTCTTTCAAGTTGTTGCCCTTCTACTTATTATTAAATTTACAAATGTGTATTTTATAAATATTTTGTAAAGCTCACAACTTTTGACATTCATGTCCAACACATTGCTCTTTAAAATGCAGATTGGGAGGCAGTGGCAGATCAGATTCCTGATTTGCCAATCCAGAAGACAGTAACATCAGAATTGTCAAGACTGTCTTTGCAAAGTGAAGCACAGATTTCCAACCAACGGGGAAGAGGTGCTTTCAGATATGGGAAGAATGGTCTTTATAGTGACCAAAAAGATAGAATAACTTGCTCCAATAAAACTACTGAAGATTGTATAGCTGATGATATTGTTCAGCAACCGGCAGAAGAAAAGAGTAAGCGACTTTGAATGAGATTTACCCATGCTATCACGTTTTACATTGTACAACCTTCATAGCTGTTTTATGTGTGTTCCATTGAATATTCACTGGTGATCTAATCTCACCTTACACAATGCTAACTTTTTTATGTAATATAGCATTGGAAGAGCAGAATTGATGTGTACATTTTAGTTTGTATTTTGAATTGTCCTTGCATGTTAAAAGAAGAATGTTTTAATTGTAAAATTTAGGTACGTGCAGGAATAGCATCTTAGAGATCAACTAATAAACGTTGTCTTGTTGTTTGATTTATTTTTGTGGATGTCTTCAATCTTTTCAAGTTTGAATTTTCCTTTTGTGTCTCTGTTATGAATATATGACTTGATAATTTGGTTTGGAAATTAAGTATGTTTGAATTTGTCCAGTGAAATATGGAACGGGCCATGTTCTCGTTGTTGAAGGATTTCCCCCAGACACTTCAACACTTGATTTGGAAAAACCATTTGAAGCTTTTAAAAGAGATGGTGTTGTAGTTCGCAGGATAAATGATACACTAGCTTTAGCAGTTTTTTCCAAACCTTCTTCAGGTATTTGCCATAACAAATTGTGATTTTGTTATATAATGTGCACATTTCTTATAAAAATTGTGGTGATTTTTTAATCATTGATTATATCAGATGAATGAGATCTTTTGCCATATGCGCTTTTAAATATATATATTATGTTGCACATTTTTCATGGTGTCTAATGTATAGAACGGAGACACAGATTTCCTTTACTAACCTGCATTTTCGGTATCCATAAACAAATAGAAAATGGCTTGGTAGTATTGACTGAATCTTGGCTTTTCTCCTTTGAAAACATTACAGTAAGCTTCTTCAAAGAACCAGAGCATTATTTTGAAATCTGCATAATACCTAGTATTATGTGATTGTTATACGTTATCATCTATTTCATTGATTTATTAAAATCAAATTTTCACTTGTTCAATTATAATAATAATAATTTCAGGGTCAAGCACTCATCAGTTTTCATTATCATAGCAGACTTATCCTTTTATATGTTATATGGATTGTGTTTCCAATAGGTTTTGTGACATAACACTTGAGATTTTATTAGAACCAAATAAAATGCAAATTTCTTAAATCTATGAAAGGCTAGACTTTTTCTATATATTTCTTAGCTGCCATATAAAACAAAGTTCTCATTTTCATGTGGTTCTTTTACAGCTCGCAAAGGACTTTGTAGCATGCAAAGTTGCTACAGTATTCGTCAACTAGATGAAAATGATACCATTTTTAGCACTCTCTCCAAGCAAGGTAACTTTCCATCCGATTGGGATATCGTTGCACTGATCAATGTTAAATGTTGATAAACAGGGAAAAAAAAGAAAAAAGAAAAAAGAAAAAAAACATTTCCCATATTCTAGGCTCACATCCATGTGTTCTATTAATGTTTCCTATAGCTTTTTTTATTTTCTGAATGTAATATATGATGGTGTCTATAAAGAAAGACATCCAAGGGTATTAATGCTTATTTGGCTCTTAATAGGAGTAAATGGCTAAAAAGAATTCATATAGCCAACCTTCATATAATTGCGATAAGGCTAGGATAATGATGAAGAAGAATATACCATGGTGTTCAAATAATCATCTAAGTCTCTTCAATTAATGGAACATCTCAGATGTAGTTGTTGCAATCTAATTTTCTTCCACTATTCACTTGATGTGTCCAAATACATTTGTTGTCTATCTTATATAGAGTTGCTAATTGACATGTCATGAAAATTTCGCATCTCTTCATCTGCCAAATGATGTGTTCTTCGTGAACCATAATTACCTATTGCAGCAAATAATATCACCTGAATATGATTAAATTCAGAGTTTAATTCCTCTTGTTTATGTGTTGTTGACAGTAGCCAAGCATTGACTTTTACCCATTATAGCCATGAAACCATGTGTGTGAAACATGCAGGGTACTAACTGTTGCAAACTATTTGGCGGCTTAGACCCGGACCCGCAATGTAGCCGTCTAATTATTTTTCTATCATTTTTCATACTTATTTTAGCGTTTCACGTTCATGATGCCATGGCATGCACGAGGTAGTCGCCGGATATTCTATGTTGCTTTATACATATAATGGGCCTTTCTTTTTGACTTAAAAGATGAAACTAATCTTCGATTAATTTTAGCTCCTGTTGCCATATGAAATATAGCTTAGGCCTTTGCACAGAACCTTGCCTACCATGCATTCAATATTATATGTTTTCATTGATATTTGGCACAGCTAATTCAGAATTTTTTTTTTTGCAGATTTGGAGCCTCCTCTTCAGAGGCCAAGAACGTCTGCCCAAACAGCAAACAGATTGATTTTTGGAGCTTTGCGAAGCCAAGGACTGACACCTAATAACTCAAAAGTCAGGCCTGCATTCAGAGATATTAAAAAACAAGAGGAAGAAAGAAGGGATAGAATTTTAACCCGGCAGAGATTACGAGATGAAGCCTGGGGCTTAGATGACTAAGTTAGAGAGCACGGAATAGCATTATTATTAAAGACCTTCTGTGCCATTTGTAGTCATATTATCTGAGCCTTATCTATGTACCCGGGGTTGTGTTCTGCCTAGTTAAATTGATTTGTATTATTTTGAATTTTACATAGCATGAGATCTTCTTTACTCGGTTTCTGATAAAAAGAAATTCCTTGGTTCTGGATATAAAGGATTGCTATGGATCGTATCTAGTTGGATGTCACATCATGATTCAAGATCCCTGTAAATAGAGTTTGCTCATGATTTGAAATCGTCATGCTTTTTTTGTTTTTCGTTTTTTTAAGGGGGCAGGTATGCTTATTAGTTAATATTTACCTTGCGTACCTTTACTTTCACAAGTGGACTTTGGAAATTATCGGGAATAACTACAGCTGTCAAAGTGTAATTGTCCTCTGTAGATAATATATTATTGAAAAATTATCGCACATTATTGTACCTTTGAGCAGTGATGACAGTAGAGACATCCACTCGCGAACCTGAACCTATAACTTCAATTTCATGTGACTGGAAAAATTTTTAGGCAACTATTGGTATTTTCCCAAAAGAATGACATTTAAATTGAAATTCGAAGCCGAATCTACCATCGTAGCTTCGGAAAACATACAGCAAAAATATCATAAAGCCTAAGAAAGGTGGCGTAGTCTGACTTGCTATTAGCAGTTGCAACCTGCCAAACCCGTTACCTGAATGGCTCGTTCGCAATGTTGATGAATGCTTAACCTTAATGTGGTTTATGCTGCTTTCAAGAGACATGGAGAGCAAAGTTTGAGAATAGCTCCATAGATTTGCAGATGCGCTTGACCAGGTTCTGGTTGGAGTTTAGGTAAAATACAAAATGCAGTTCATTTAGATTTAACAATCGAAAAGAAGTGAACAAAACTGATTAGAATAGAAAAATGTGCGGTCACGGAGATAAGGAAAACATTTGGCCCACGCATAATTTTATCAGGATTCCCTGGGATATTTTGCCAGGTGCGCATTATCCCTAGCTGGCAAGATTTGGGGAAGGATTTTACTTTGCAGCTGCAAACAAGGGAGTTGGAACTGGGATTGGAATCTTGGGTCCCAGCCTTGCAACAGAAAGGGAGTTGGTAGCCCACCTTTTAACTACAGTGAGATTGACCAGGCGAACCCAGCCACGAACAGGGCACAGTAACAAATTACAAAAGCTTGACACGTGTGGCAGCACTATCTGGTTCCCATCGGTGTACGGGCGCGCGCATTCATGCATAGAGAGGGAAAAAAAGAAAAAGAAAAAAGGATATCCTCTGGATTCCCATTCTCGTTACTGTACAGCGAATTCCCCGAGAAGAAAGCAGATAACACCCACTCTCCTTATTCCTTTCTGAACTACTGGAAAATCCCCAATCACTTGGCCAAAAACAATCAAGCAGAGATTCAAGGAGGGCTGTTTGTTTCAGATCACATTTGCAGTCAGTCTGCAAACCATGGGAATCTCCAAGATCGTGGCATTGCTGGCCACAGCGACGGCAGGCATGGCAGTGTTTTTGAAACAGAGGTTGAAAAGCAGGCTGATGCTGTTCCCCATTCTGCACGCTTCCCTGGTTGGGTACGTGGCCGCCATTGCTTCACATCCGGAGCTCAACAGGCCACTTCTTCTGGGCAAGACCAGCAATGGCAGTTTCCCAACGTGGGCAACGCTTGTTTTCTTCCCATATCTGATTCCTCTGAGGGCCTACGTTCGCCTGAGGCGCTTCATCAGCCGGGAGCCTGTGTTCAGCGAGGTTCGGCCAGGGATTTTTCTGGGAGGATGGCCCTGTTCTCCATGTGATGTGCCCCCCGGAAGACCCGCCATTGTTGACTGCACCTGTGAACTTCCCAGGAGCTCCTGCCTTGCAGGGTTGCCTTATCTCTGTATACCCACTTGGGATACCAGGGCTCCTGAACCCCTGCACATTGATCTTGCTGTCAGATGGGCCAAGCAGAACAGATCTCAGGGCAGGCCTGTTTTTGTGCACTGTGCTTTTGGTAAGTTTCTGTTGGTTTTTTCCAGCTCCGTTTATTGTGTGATGCTCCATGAATGTCTTATCCACAGTAGAATTTCATCATCCTTCAAATTAAAGCCACATCAGAATTATATGGGTCACGGTATGGGTTAGTGGGGTCCGTTGGATGAGTTCTTTTCTTCCACTTGCCTCTCTTAAGTGGCAAATTGAGGATAATTCCGAAATCATGTATATCTAGTATGTTACACTTTGTTGTTTCTGCTCGGCGTTAATTAGGCAGCCAGCATCCTCTAAGAGGTGCTTTTGCGTTATGGCTAAATTATTTAAGACGAACGAAACTTCCTTTGATAAGAAAATTGTGACTCCTCTGGTGACAACATATAACTCAGGATTCTCACTCTGGCACATTCACAAACGGTGCTCTTGATGCGTTTTATTGACCAAATGTTCGGTACCATAGAATTGCAGGTCTGATAATAGTCTAGTGGAATCCTTGAAAGTAGAATTTCTGGTGCTTTAATCAGGGTTAAAGTTATTCTAGTGTCTTCTGCTACCTGCCGTTTCAGATTATGTTGTCAGTATTGGCTTAGGTTTTTATTTCTGTTGCCCCAGTACAAGTGCAAGATCATAATAGAGGGCACCACGCTTTTGAAGATGATCATTAGTTTTTAAATAGGTTTGGTAATGTGTTATTTGGCTATCTTTTGTTTGTTACATTCCAAGAAATTCAAGCTAGAACGTTTGTTTTGGTTTACTCAAGGACATTAAATGGATGGCATCAGCCTAAGATAATAATGAAGCAAATACAAGGCATGCCTGTTGCCCTGAGGTGTGTTCTGTGTAAGCAATTGGGTTTCAACGTTAATGTAATATACATTCTCAAGCAATTTACCTCATTCATCCCACGTGTTGGAAGTTTTATAACAGACTGAGGAAACATTTGCCTCAGAGGTCTTCTTATCCAAGTATAGAATGCAGTGGACTAATGGATGTTTAATGAAGTCGATGCATTCTTTTTCTGCTGACTGCCATTTGAACGGTTTTGTTTTGTGCTTCAAGGATTTGGTTTTATTTGTATTTCTAATTTTTCTTTTAATTAGGCAGTCCAGGTGAATGCCATTTGTTGTTTTTAGATAGTCACTTCATCTTCTTTCTATGCCTATAGTTTCCAAAATTATCGAAGTAGCAGTCACTATATTGGTGGGTATGCCCAATGTATTACCCAGTTATGCATCTTGAATTTAACATCATTCTGTCTTAATTGAAATCTGCTTCTATCTAAATCAAGGATAGTTCCAATTAAAAATTCTCTTTGCAAATAGATTTCAACAAAAGACCAAGTTACTCTGAAATCAGATGGCAAACAAATTTTTTAAAATGAATACACTGGTTCTCCACTTCTCTTATTTCTCAAATTTCATGGGATAAAAGATATTTTGAATACAATTAGGTTCTCTAATAATTCTGTTTTTGTAATGAATAGATAATACAGATCAAATAAAAAACAAAATTATAGAATCAAATTTGGAAACTTCACTAATAGTAATGGAAAACAAGATTACCTCACAATATGATAAATACAACAAGAAAACCGAGCATTAACTTTTGCAGCTTTGAAGAAGTGAGGGAAGATAATGCACCTCTAACTGTGCCCCTTCTGCATGAATTCAGATTAGGAAAACAACAGTCTGTAATCTCTTAGACTCAGCTCAGACTTAGAAAGGAGACTTGAATAAGCATTAGTATCTGCATCCCTAAATTGACAGGATTTTTAATGGAAAAAAACCACCTTGTCCCAATAGTGTCTCTCTCTTTTTACTCTGCAATATTCCCCCTTTTCTAGTTTATTAATAATATACTGTTCTAAATTCTTGCTATTAAAGTAAATGCATATATTAGGTTATTAAAGTAATTACTGCTCAGTGTTATGGAGCATTGCATTCCTGTCTTCATGGCATTCCTATCCAAGAAAAAATTAAGTACATAAGACACAAGTTTACACTTTCCTATATCCCTGTTTTTACAAGTTGATGTAACTTCAAAAGTTCTTGTTTATTCAGTGACATAAGATAGAATAATAAAAAACAAGTTACAAATCATATTCAAATAAAAATCCTTCAGCTAGAATTAATTATTAACAATTATTATGATGGGCTGAAAAAATTTAAAGCTTATGATTTAACTTTATTACAATCATTCTCTTTCTTTTTTATCAGTGCTAGCCTGTGATAGAATTCATGTTTGTCATACGAAAGCTTGGCTGCCTGGAAAAATTTTAAACCATATTTTATTTTTATAAAATGGGTATATGTGTTCACTTGAGTACTTTTTCATATGTTTAATTTCATAGAGATGTACTCAATCAAGATTATTCATGTTCAGATTGATGTGTGTGTTTCTTTGGCTACCATATTTTATTTTTATAAAATGGGTATATGTGTTCACTTGAGTACTTTTTCATATGTTTAATTTCATAGAGATGTACTCAATCAAGATTATTCATGTTCAGATTGATGTGTGTTTCTTTGGCTGCATGTGGTTGAAAGTTGTTCTAATAAATTGCTTTCTTCTGTGTACTCAAAGGGCAATCCACCATTTAGAGTTTTAATGATCCGACTAGATTGTAATTTTTTTATTTTGCCGGATTTGTATTCTAGCATCCATTTGACCTTTGTTTTGTGGCAATTTCATAACTCGAATGATTGAGTATTTTATCTGAATATGGGATGTTAAGTACTGCACTATCATAAAATTTAAATTTTGCACGGCAATGGAAATTTAGTTTTTGCTTACTACCGAAGTGCCATTGCTGAAATGACTGGTTTCTGTGTGTACAGGCCATGGAAGGAGTGTTACGGTAATGTGTGCTTTGTTTGTTGCTTTAGGTTTGGCAGAAAATTTGGAAGTAGCTGAAAAGATGCTTAAAGAACGCAGACCCACTATTGCAATGAACACTTATCAGCGCAAAAGTGTAGAGAGGTGGAATCAAATGCAAAATAAGAGCAAATGACTGTCTGATCTACCAAAGAACATATCGCCTACAGGGAAGGAACTGGAAATTTACAAAGCTCAATGTGAGCATATACCACCAGTATTTCCCTTCCTGTGGCACTGGAACAGGCTTGGCTACCATATAGGGTCATATTGGTGTTAGAGAAGGAAACATGCAAAGATTTTTGGGGTAAAATTTTGCAGAGTTTTGGGAACTTTCTGGTTTTCTGGACAAGCTTATTCAAAACATCACTTGTGCGTGAGTTGCATGTAAAGCTATTGTGCGAGTCCTATTTTAATAAATACTGCCTCTCAGCTCGCTGGAGTCAAAGTAAATATCAAAGTTTTTGTCCTTGTTAACGTAGTTTCTGTATAATTCTGGTAAGTACTTGCATTTGATGAAATAAAAAGTGAAGGAAAGCATGAGGGTGATTCCTGTTGTGTCCATATTTGAAAAGGATTTGCGTTCTTAATATTCATGGTCATGCTTTGTTGGTTTCTGTCAGACCCTTATCCAGAGGTAAAATCTTAAAGTCCAATCTAGCTACAGGAAGTCTAGAGGGTGGTAATCAATTCTGAAAAGCACTGGTATCAAGCAAATAGCTAGATGATTCCAATTTCACCAAGGTTCCAGAAGAGCAGACAATGTACTAGGATTCAGGATCGGTAGTGAGTCCATCAAACGTCATTAATGATACGTTTTTCGGAGGCGGATAAGCCTGTAGCTACAGCTGTAAAGGGATCGAATAATAAACATCACGCATTGGTGCAGGTTTAGCCAACAAGGATTAAACTTAATACCTTGCTTTCTATTAAATGATATACGCAGATATGTGTTCATTAAAGGTCACACATGCACTCAACTGCCTGTGTAATAAATCCTATCTGTCCATGACCCATACGAGTCGTTACACTTCTGCAAGCTGAACGGGGAATTATTAAGCATGGGTGAACATATTAATGCTATAAAAGTTGGTTTGTAATTTTGCTCCTTTGAGTTACCATTATATCATACTCTGCATGGTGTCACTTTTCAAAATGACGAGGACTTTTCATTGAAAAATACTTTCGGTTGCGGTTTCAAACAATAATTCCATGAATGACTTTTGAGTTATGTGACATATTTTTAAAATTGGAGAGTTTATATATTTATTAGATATTTTGCATATTGCTGGTATAATCTTTGAATGTATTAATGGCAGTTCATTGAGATTAACTTATAGAGTGGAGTGGAAATCACAGAGATGGAAATCACAAGCTTCAACTAGGAAGTCATGCTAATAATTTAAGAGTGACCTTGTAGATACCTACATCAATTTGGCCCCTACATTTTTTGTAGTTACGAATTTGAAGATAAATCAAGGGTCAAACTTGAAAGCTTTTTCAAATACTTGCAATGCCTAACTTCCTACATAGTCAATGAGTTAATGAGGTGATAGCCCAATTGGTAAGGTAGTACTTTTACACCTTTGATATAGTGGTTCTTATGAATACCTCAACTCCTCTTAAAATATTCTCACTCAAATGTTTAGATTAATAAGATTTTAAAAGCACCATGTTAACCTTTAAATCTGTAAAGCTAAAATGATGAATTTGAGGTTTGAAAAGTTAACATTTAAATTAAAAAGGTTATGAGTTTGATTTCTTTGAGAGCTATTGGTTAGAAGATCAACCAATTTGTAGAAAAATGAATTACAATACTATAGTTCCTAAGTATACAAGAAAATAAGAAATCATTGACCATAGTAAGCCCTGGTAGTATAATATTTATAAAATATAACCTTTTTATACAAGCTGTACAAATAAACAAAAACAAATAATTAACTTTACATTACCATCTAGCTGTTAAGGAAAAACATAAGAGTTTCATGAAAAAGACATAATAGATAGAGATCCTTCCATCAAAAATAATTTAAATTGTCAGTTTAGATTCTGAGAGTAATCCAAATTGGCTTTTAAAAGATATTTGAAATATCGGTACCTCAAATCATCTATGGAATGGTAGTTTTCGTTCTCTGTCACCGTAAGCATCAATAAACTTAAAGCAAGAATGTATCATGTCTGCTAAACAATAGTTTAAGAAGAACACAGAACTGAAAAGCAATGTTTTATATAGCTCCTGAAGCACTCAGGTCTACATGACATTTCCAGATACAAAATGTCTTCCTCAAGTTGAATGAGAATGGTGGGAGAGATACCGAAAAGCAATATTATATTAAAGATCAGATTTGAAGACATGGAAGGAAGCAGAGGAGAAGGTGGGACTGTTTGATAACGATTACATAATCACATGGACGGGAGTCTGACTGTTCAAGCAGGATTTTTATTTTAGTTGGAAAATTGCTTATGGAGGAACATGACGTCAGCAGCTGCTTTTTTGCTTTAAAATTCGAAAGAATTAATTTATGCTTAAAGACAAGCCTGGCTCTTGGATGTGTCTGTCAAAGATGACGTTGGCTGCATGCATGTTTCTTTTTCGGCTAAAATTTTATCATCCGCAAATCAGGCTGGCCTTGCATTTGTTTAACGTTTTGTGGGTGCCTTCTCCCAATTAGAGTTTGGCTTTTTCTTCTTCTGTGTCACCTACCCCTAACTTCCCATGTGACCTGAATCCAGTATTTGTATTTGTTTTAAACAAAAATAGATGCATTTTGAACAAAAATTGAATCAGGACACTTGCACATTATAAAATAGAACAAGACAATGTGGGATAACAAGACAATGGGGGATAGCTGTTTGAACTCTTCAAACATTTGATTAATGGAATGGAATCGAATGGATACCAATGCGACGGCACCACCCATGAGTTCATTTGCCCACCTGATTCTCTCTTCCACCGTCTGCCTACAAACAACCGCTTTTCTAAATTTGTTCTCAACTAACAGGATTGTAGGTTGCGCCGGTATGTATAATATGCAGGAGAAAGACATGGGAGATATTTTTGTACCTAATTGTCAAAATTGGGGCAAAAAATTTTGTGCATGATTCTGTTGTCCTGGAGAATTTGGAGAAAATAATTGTAATTGCTCTGGTGTTGCATTGGTGGGGTTGCCCCCAAATTTCAAGAAGACAGAATTGATTTTCCAAGGACCAGTGTGTTAAGTGCAGCCAGTGCAGCGTGAAAAGGAAGAAATACACGGCTTTTTCTGTCCTTAATTAGGAAGTTGGGGGCGCAACTACATTAAAGTTTGGTTCATTACCTGGGTTAGCATGCAAATCCAAGAAAGGCAAAAGGGCAGGGCAGTGTGGATAAGATGAATCCCGCCGACTGATCAAACAAACAGAAATTGAATTTGGCTTTTGATGACCTACAAACAGGGTCAGTGTCAGAAGAGAAGGGAGAATTGAGGGATTCTTCTGACTCAGCTGTGTGGGGGTCTTTAACATTGACATGACATTTCTTGTGGCAGAAAATGTACCAATCCTCAAATAAAGAGGCCTCACCTAGACAATCATTATATTTGCCCACAATGTCAGTTACCTCGGAATTAGAATTCTCCGGAGAGATTTCCAGAGTAAATTAAAAATACAAGAGAAGCCAAAACCCAGATGGCTATTATGACCCATTAAGCAGCATCAATTAGTCAGGTGTTAGTGTTGTAGCGCTTTTTGCCAATCCCTCAAAGTGGAGACAGCTTTCAACCTTAGTTGTCCCTCAATATCAACAGCATGATAAATTTATTGAAAAGAAAGAAAGGCCAGCTTACAGCTTACCCCCTCCTCAATCATTTCAAACCCAAAGTGAGGGATTTTGAATTTTTGCGTCTAAAAAATTGGGTAAAGAATGGGAAAGAGAGAGAGAAAAATCATGGGAGTGGTAGGGTAGGGTAGGGTAGGGTAGAGTTAGGGTAAGTTCAAGTTTGGGCACAGTGATTTTAAGGAAAAACAGGGGAAATAACAAATTAATTAACCCACCACGGCCAGTGTAACCGCAGGTAACCAGATCATGGGGAAAAAACGTGTGGGGGTTACGAGGACTTTAAAGTCCACATGTGCATATCTTGACAGGTGGCAGCAGGCCATTGGGGGGCTAATTATTCCGTCGCTTTCAACGATTAGGTGGTGTGGGCAATTTTTTGTTGGGTGCATAAATTATTTGAGTTGTGGCAGTGTAAGTTGGCATTCAGGGAGAGAGGATCTACTGGACGGATGGATAGATAGATGATTGATGTCATGCGCTGTCATTGCTGAAAGAAAGCCTCTGAGGGTGGGGGTGTATTAAGAGGGGAGAGAGGACGCAGGAGGATTGTGGGTCTTGGGTTATTATTTGTGGCTCTGTGATTGGGGATCGGAGGAGGAAGAAGAAATAGTAGGAAGAGAAAACCAGGCCTTTTTTCTGCGCTTGTTTGCTTGAGGCTTAAGATTTTTGTTGCAGACAGATTCTCAGAGCCAAGTAAATGCAGCTAGTAGAGGGTTGTGGAGTTACATCTCCATGTGAGAATGGAGAGGAGGAGGATTTGGAACTTTCAGTTCTGCCCAAAAACACCAAGGTTGTTGTTACTGGCAACAATAGGACCAACTCCATGCATCTTGGCCTCCAGGGAGTTGTCAAGAAGGCTGTTGGATTTGGCTGGCATTGGCTGGTAGAATTTTTCTTCTTGTCTGCAAATTCAGTTGTGGGGATTTTTTTTTCTTCTTTTCCCTTTCTTTCTCTCAAGGCCATGCGATTTTATTTTATTTTTTCTCCGTGTTTTTTTTCCTGCTCTTGGGTTTTTGCAGGTGTTGACTAATGGACTGGAGGTTAAGTTGCAGAGGAATGCCCTGAGTGTGCTTGAGCTTCCAACAGGCCAGGAAGAGGATGCGGAAAATGAATGTGAAAACCCATCATCCAATAACAATAGCTCTGATTTAGGTCATTTTTTATGGTTGTTGGGTAGAAATTGCTTTTCTTTTGGGCAATGCAGGTTTTTGGGTTTGGCCTACTAACATTAATTTTTCATGCAAAATATTGTTGTGTGTGGGTGTGCAGCGTCTGAGGAATTCCACAAAAATAGTAAACCCAGGCACAGGTCTAGGCTGATTGGGGCATCCAGTAGCAGGAATAATAATAATCACAGCACTATCACCAACAATGCATCCCAATTACAGTCTACTGGATCGAATTTTCATTCACATGGCACTCTGGTAAATAATGTTTCTGTTTGATAATTGTAATTGCTTCCTCGGATTGCTCTGCATGTTCCGTGGAAATACGGTTGACGCTGGATGATAGCGATTATGCGTCGAATTTGTTTTGAGGGTTTTTGGAATGCTCGGGGAATTTTTTTCTGGGCTCTTGACGTTCTTAGTGAAACCCTCTAGATCTTATCTATAATATCCCCGCATTCATCTCTCGAAGATCGGATAATAATTTTTTTGTTGGTTGCCCTAATCTTCTTTTGGATCTGATAATATTCACGGGTTCTAATAATTTTTGAACTTCTGCATGTCTGTTACCATACTTCTGAATCACTATTAGCGTATGCTCCTAGTTAAAATTGTAGTATGTTCAATTTAAAGCATAAACCCATTGCTACGAACATTGCATGCTACTGTTATTTGAATATTTCCTGAATTATGGCATTTTTTGGTTGGGAAAAATTTTACATCCTTTTTCAGAAGGTGGACTTGAGCAAGTTGGAAACATCGGCACTTTGGAGATATTGGAGGCATTTTAATCTTGTAAGCTCTGCGCAGAAAGATTCTTTGTTTGGACCTGTTCTATTTCAAGTCTGCATGTCTCATTTTTTTTAAATATACGTTTACTGGCAGGACGATGAATTAGTGGGTCGAGAGATTCCAAAAGATCAGTTAGTTTGCGCTGTAGAGAGGCACTTTCTTTCTCAGGTATTTGCTAATGATTATTTGTTTTCCCTACAAGTATCAAATTTTCTGAACACTTTTTATGCATGAAGTTATTTTTCTGTTTTGTCACGCTTCTGGATATGCAGCATGAAGAATATTTTAAAGTCCTTATGTTATCACTCGGTATTTATTTTTTGACGATTTAGGATTTGGTCTACATTTGTTATTTTTGACGATTTAGGCTTTGGTTTTTATCGTATTGTTCAGAAACCGGTGTTGTATGTGTGAATTTGGTAGTTATCTGGAAGGCTGAGTTCAATGGAAATCGGTATCATTAGTGAGTCTGTCCTGTTTCGGTTGCATTCCTGGAATTCCAGACATTTGAGGACAGTTTTAGCTTTCTCCTCCGGTTTTAACTATATGGCATTTATTGCACAGTATCTGAGAATACACTTTTCATCATCTTTTTAAACTTTCATGCAGCCATTGCCTAGTTATACTATTTCTCCTGGCATTGCATGTCTTCTGCTTGAGAGGCAGTAATGTTGACAGTGAAGTTGCTGTGTTACAGACGATTCTTCAGTGTTTCAGAGAAGAATTTGTTTTTATTTGTTTGATAGATCTCTTTGTATTGTTTTTGCCATATATCCTAAGTTACACATAGCCAACATGATACTTCCTTAGAACTTACAGCACAGAGGTGCCTGAGTAGGACTTGAACCCATGTTTGCATAATACTTGTTAGAAAATGAGATAATCACTTGAATCACCATTCATTGGCATATTTGATTTTATGTTCTTCTGAATAGTTTTATATGGTTTGCCTTTCTTGACCATCTGTTGTTTTGCCACTCTGTGCGACTCTTCTTGCTTTAATAAGTTCATGTATTTGTCTGTTTTCTAACTATTTCTTTGTGCTCGGTTGCTGCTTTTCAAGCAATTGGATGAGTTGCAGGTAATAACTGGTTTTGTGCAAGCCGCAAAACGATTAAAGACCGTTTGTAGCTGAACTTTCCAAAGCAGCCTGACATCACCATGTTCCGGCATTCACATTTGTGTAGAAGTTGGCCACAGGATAATAGCTAGAGGAAATGTATCATACCCAGCTACAACTTCAGCTAATGAATAACATTATTTTAGGTATCGCATGTAGAAAGTTGGAAGTTGATTTTTGATTGGAAAAGCAATTTCCATGAGCTTATTCTTGAACTATTTGTGAATCCGTGGAATTGTTTTATCCGGTACTCGTGTATGCCAGCACATGAACATAAATATGAATACTTTTGACTGGTGATGATCATTTTTTAGATAAATGTGTACAGAAGTAATGGATTGACTGTTCATATCACTTACTGATTTTTTTTATGAAGGTATTAGAATTTCTGAATTGCCATTAGCCAGTATTTCATCAATGAAATGTTTTATTGCTTTGTTGTTGGATGCTTCAATGATAATTCATAATCCTTGTTAATGACCTTGCTTTGCTCCATGTTGTTTTGTACTATGCATGTTCTTGTCCTTCTGTTCTCCTTCTTGTGAACGTGCTGCAGATCAGGTATTGATATATTTGCAACAGATGCTGGGATACAAAGCAAAATGCAATTATTGTAAAGATATATTGTTTCAGGTGTATTGTACTGTGCAGTTCTGCTTTTTAGACCACTATTTCTCAGTAGAAGCTTGCAATCGGTATTTAGCTTCGTATTCATTCCTGTTTTGAGAGAATGTGGTAAAAAGGGTAGCATCATGATACACATATATCTTTGGTCACTGGTCATTTTCATATCTACGAAGGCGTTATTACTGCTTTTCTATCATGTTGTGGTATCATGTACTTGGGCCGATTCGCCTATTTGATTGATGGGTTGTACGCTATGCTTTCTTTAGGGCTGACAGAATTTCTAATGAGGCAATTCCTTTTCTGCCTCTATTTTTGCGTTGAATTTGTAAAATTCATCTTCCCCAGAATGCCTATTTTACTGTTGTCATGATTGGTGTGTTTCCTCTGTTATACCCATGTGACATGCAAGTTTCCTGGATCCACACTTGAAAATGTTTGAGTAGAAGCAGTAACGCTAGGACTTCTGGATAATTATCTCAACAAAAGGGTCAGTTTTAAGGAATTCACTTTTGGAAAGTAAACAACCGGACTTGCCGAAGGTGCTGCTTTGGAATGTAGAAGGTGAAACAGGATCTTGATGATGATATTCATGCACTACTGTTTAAATTAAATTAAGGCTACTGGGCCTCCCTTTCCACCTATGATAGAAAACAGCCAAGCCTGCGCTGTGTTCGTTTGTTTGAATAATCTTCCAAGGCTAGCTGTCACGGATTTGAAATTTCGGCCGCTTTCAGCACCCGGTTTTCTTATCTGGTAAGGTTATCAGCAAGTCAGTGGGAGACGAGCAATCTTTAGTTAGGACAATCAATTCTTAGTTGGCACAAGGAAATCTTTTTTCGAGGCCAAATGCTTAAAAATAGCATATTCCACACAAGACAAGCCGCAATCTTTGAAATTTCAAGGTGTGAACGCAGTTACATGATTAGGGAATGTTGACTGGGGATGCAGATATTTTCGTTTCCCCAAATTTTCTGTGTCACTTGAGAAATTAGTATATTGTTTCTCACAGGCAGAGAACCTTTTGACGTCTCTGTTCCGAATCTCTCTTAAGGTATATGTTTTCTATTTGTGGCTCTGAATAAGTATGAAAATGTTTCTCAAAAAATGGTTTTCTTTTTGTATTTCTGAGCTGGCTGTTTGTTTTTTTTTTCTGACTGACAAAGCTGGCCTAGAATCCTGGGCGGTGAAAGAAGCCCATCAGTGCCACCACTATGAAAGGAAGGTTAGCTTGGAATCTTTTTGGTGGGCGAGCTGCTTTGGTGAAGAATATTAGTACGACATAGTAGCAAGAAAAAGCTAAGGACTTGTACAAATTTGTGTTGTGAAGGTCTCTGAGAGAGGAGCAGGTTTTGTGGTGGTTGTGGAAAATGGTATTGTAATGAGAGGTGAAAGCTGAAGTTTACGCCTCGTCCTCGTCCTCCTGCAATTCTTAGGACCCGATCAAACCGCGTTTTGCAGGTCACAATCCAGTTTAGTGTATGCTGCTCTTTTGTTTTCAGTGAAAATCGTAATAGCCTTCAAAGACTTTACTTTTATGTATACGATGCGTAAGTTTCACTCTTATTTGAAGAAATAGTGAATGGACAGGTCAAGATGATGGACAGTTCTTTTCAGATTTGCTTTCACAAATTTTTAGAAAATTATAGTTTGTTTTAGCTATTGTTATTTAGATCTTTAAATACTTTGGGCAATATAAAAGTTCTTATTACTGGTCTGGTTGCTGTTACCAAGAAAATCTTACAATGAATTTTCTATCATTTGGTATTAGACTGCCAAGTTTGTTAAAACTTGCACTTATTGGATATTACATGCAACGTTTTGTTTCGCGGCACTTTTTTTACCCCTTATCGTATGAATACAACATATTTCATTAGTTAATGATTATAATGAGTATAATATTTATATTTTTTGCAATGTCATTAATGAGTATAATATTTATCCTTTTTGCAATGCTTTATTGGAAAAGGAAAATTATTCATAAGGGATTATTGATATGAATTTTTTTATTACATATTGAAGGTATTTCAATGGCTATGGATATTAAAGTATGAATTTATTGTCATGCCATGTTCAAAAGAAAAGTATTTTTTTAAAAAAATGACCTAAGGGTAGCCATATTACCTTAAGTCATAATGATAATGCAAACAATGGTATTATTTGAAGATTGTACACCAAAGGAAAAGAGATCTTTTGAGTAGTAGTAGTAGTAGAGTGATCCAAATGCTTAAGCATGATGTTCATCAAAACTCATATAAGCATGATGTTCATCAAAACTCATATAAACAAGAACATTCAAGGTTCTATCCTTGAATGTAACATGGTTAAGGCTTTTGTGCAAGCTATTGAAAAACAATTTGTAAAGTTTGATAAAGTAGTTGCCAACACTTTCATGAGCAAACTCTTAGGCATGCAATTGAAAAGCACTAAAGGTGTGCGTGAACACATTATGGAAATGAGGGATATAGCAACCCATTTAAAATCCTTAAGGATTACCATTCAAAATCTCATACAACATACATAAAGAAAGTTGTTCAGTAAATGAACTTGACTATGTGTGTTCAAGAGGAGGAAAGAAAGAAGCATGAAATGCTAGAAAGTGCTCATCTAACCACTTATGATAAAAGAAAGGGCAAAAAGGGAAAAAGTGTTCATAAGAAAAAAAATGAAACAATTGTGTCAAAGGAAATTACCAAAAGTATAAAAAATGGCTCAAAAAGAAAGGTAACCTCATTTCGTATGTATGTCATGAATCTTATTTTGTTGATGCTCCTGATAATACATGGTGGATTGCTTCTGGTTGCACAATTCACATTTCCACTACCATGCAGGGCTTCCTCCAACTAAGACAATGAAAGGAAAATGAATGAAGCATCTATTCAGGAAATCGAATGCATTCTCAAGTGGAGGTGGTTGGAATATTTAAACCAGTATTAGACTCTAAATACATTTTAGATCTTCTAGACACTTTTTACATTCCATCATTTTCTAGGAATTTAGTTTCAGTTTCTAGATTAGTAAAGTTTGAATACATGTTCAATTTTGAACATTCTAGTTGTAAAGTCCTTAAAAATAAAAACATTGTTGGTTCTAGAAGACTTGTTGATAGTTTGTATAAGCTTATTTTAGATTCCACTTTTGAATATAATCTTTTAACTACACATTCGTACATTGGAAATAAAAGGTGCATCACAAATGAAGAATCCTCTAAGCTCTGGCATAAAAGATTGGGTCATATCTTCATGGAAAGAATTAAAAGATTAGTAGATAGTGGTGTCTTAATGACCCTTGATTTTATTGATTTTGGTACTTGTATAGAATGCATTAAGGGAAAACAAACTAACAAGACCACTAACGGAGCTAAGAGGAGTTCAAAGATTCTGGAAATCATACATGATGACATTTTTGACCTTTTCCCACTCCTTGTTTGAATGGTCAAAGATATTTTATTTCATTCATTGATGACCATACAATATACATGTATCTCTACCTTTTGTTTGATAAAGCGGAGGCATTAAATGCTTTTAAAATATTCAGAATAGAAGTAGAGAAACAAAAGAAAAAGAAAATCAAGATTATAAGATCCAATAGGGGAGGGGAATACTATGGAAAGTATACAAAAAAGGGATAGGCACCAGGTCCATTTGTTATGTTCCTTCAAGAAGAGGGCATTATTGCCCAACACACCATGCCAAGAACACCTCAACAAAATGGTGTAGCCAAAAGAAGAAACTGTACACTTATGGACATGGTAAGATGTATGGTTAGTAACTCTAATCTTCCCTTAACCCTATGGAGTGAGGCCTTAAAAATTGCAATATATATCTTAAATAGGGTTCCATCAAAGGCTATTCCTAAAACACCTTTTGAATTATGGAATGGATGGAAGCCTAGTTTAAGACACATGCATATTTGGGGATGTCCAATTGACGTAAGGGTGTATAACCCAAGCTTAAAGAAAGTGGATCCAAGAACAATTAGAGGATATTTTATTTGCTATGTGGTAAACTCCAAGGGTTTTAGATTTTATTGTCCATGCACACACCTAGAGTTATTGAGGCTAGAAATGCTAAATTCCTTGAAGATTTTGAATTCAATGAAAAACAATTCTTCGAGAATTAAAACTTGAGAAACTAGAGGAATGTGATAAGTCTCTCATATATGAAGAGGAATCAATCATCTCCCAAGGTAATCCAAAACACACCTTGGATGAGTTATTAAATGAAGAACAACCTCTTCAAGAGAAATAGATTATCACTAATTCTACTACTCAAGATGTGCAAAACATTGAGGGAAAAGTAGAATTAAGAAAGTCTTCAAAATCAAAGAAACCAACAATTTCTAGTGACTATGTTGTATATCTTCGAGATTCTAATGTTGGACCTAAAGATGATCATATGTCATTTTCACAAGCCATGAGTGGAGAGAATTTCACACCTTGGTATGATGCCATGAAAGAAGAGATAGATTCTATGGCTAAAATCCAAGTTTGGAATCTTGTAAAATTGCCGGAAGGAGTTTCAACAACTTGTTGTAAATGGGTCTATAAAACCAAAAGAAACTCTTCTGGTAATATTGAACAATATAGAGCTAGATTTGTAGCTAAAGTATTTACTCAAAGGAAGGGCATTGATTACCATGAAACCTTCTCTCTAGTGTCAACGAAGGATTCATTTACAATAATTATGGTTTTGGTAGCTCATTTTGATTTAGAGCTGTACCAAATGGATGTAAAAACAACATTTTTAAATGGGGATCTTGAAGAAGTATATATGAAACAACCTAAGGGCTTTTGTGAAGATGCTCACTTAGTTTGCAAGTTAAGTCATTATATGGACTAAAACAAGCTTCTCGATAGTGGTATTTAAAATTTCATAAAATTATGGCTTCTCATTTGGTTTTACTAAGAACATCGTTGATCAATGTATATACCTAAAGGTTAGTGGGAGCAAATTCATGTTATTAGTCCTTTATGTGGATGACATATTACTTACAAGTAGTGACATGGTTTTGCTACATGAGACAATGCATTTCCTCTTTCAAAATCTTGAAATGAAGGACATGGGTGAAGCCTCCTATGTCATTGGGATAGAGATTCACAGCGATAGGCATCCAAGGATATCAGGACTATCTCAAAAGGCCTACATTGAAAAGGTTTTGGAGAGATTTAGAATTAAAAATTGCTCACCTATAGCAACTCCAATAATGAAAGGAGATAAACTTAATTTGAAGCAATGGCCACAAAACTTATTGGAACAAGAGGAGATGAAAAACATACCTTATGCATCTGTTGTTGGCAACCTCATGTATGCACAAGCATGTACAAGACCTAACATAAGTTTTGCAACAGGAATGCTTAGTAGATATCAAAGCAATTCGGGCATTGAGCATTGGAAAGCTGCTAAAAGAGTCATGAGGTATTTGCAAGGAACTAAGAACTACAAGCTCACATATAGGCACACCAATCATCTTGAATTGGTTAGATATTCAGATTCAGATTTTGCTGGATGTGTAGATTCTAGAAAATCAACTTTTGGATATGTGTTTCTATTTGTTGGAGGGGCCATATCTTGGAAAAGTACTAAGCAAACAATAGTTGCTTTGTCGACAATGAAGGAAGAATTTATGGTTGAAAAATTGCTTACCATGAAGCTACATCACATGCATTATGGTTGAAAAATTGTATTGTTGGCTTAAGAATGGCTAATTCCATCACAAGGCCGATAAAGATATATTGTGATAATTCTGTTGCAGTCTTCTTTTCCAAGAATAGTAAAAGTGGAAGTCACAGTAAACACATCAATATAAAGTATCTTGCTGTTAAGAATAGAGTCAAGAAGCATGAAGTAGATATTCAACATATTAGCACTAAATTAATGATTGCTGATCCCATGATTAAAGCCTTGTCGAAAAAACAGTACATGGATCATGTAAATCATATGGGACTTGTTAATTCATTTCATATATAACTTGCTTCTTACTCAAATTTGTAGATCATTACAAATTTCTTGGATAATAATAAAGGTATATATTTTGGTGCACATAAAGCCTATGCCATTACTTTTTAAAGGGACATAAAGCTCTCACTTAATAAATGTTATGCTTTGTAATTCATTAAAGGAAATATTCAATCTTGAGGAATATAACCATCATGATTCAAGTATTGATATTTTTTGTTTGAGTATAAGTGTATCAAGTTTGCCCATGATACAAAAAATCTCTATTCTTGTTTGGGCAATTAATGGGAGAATGTAAAATTAATTGCCCATGATGACAATTTTTCCCACTCTTGCCATTCGGCAGCCTCTCAACGACTCCTTGAATGTTTGGCAATTACCACCCTCAATGTTGACAATTACAAGATGGTACCACCGTTGCCATCATTCATAACAAAATTAGTGGAGGTAGTGAGGCATTTTTTTTTTTTTGAAAATAAATGGTTACTAGATGGAAGCAATACCATATATACGATTATAAAGAGAATGGGTGGTCCCCAGCCTCACCTCACCCTGTGATATTTTGTGGATTGCAAATTTCATTAGATGCAACATGGAGATTGAACTAGTAGAGGTTGGAGGATCCATCAAAATTAGAGTTTATTTTCTTTTCATCTCAAAGTGTCACAACAATGAGGTAAACAAAATAACTTTAGTGTTCTCTTAAGCTACTATGTTTTTAGATTTGCTTCTGCAAATTTTTAGAATGGATGAGAGTATTTTATTTCTATGAAGTTATTTCTTATCCATTCATAAAATTATGGTTTGTATAACTCGCCTAACGGCTGTTAACTTCTCGCAATGAATTTTCTATCAGAACACTTACTCTTAACCGGCTAAAATCTTTAAATACTTGGACAGTATAGAAATCCTTATTACTGGCGTGGCTGCTGTTAACAGAAAGATCTTGACACTCTTAAATGATGACTATCAAAACACTCTTAAATGATGACAACGACGATGATGAAGACAGGGAAGAGAATCCTGCAGCCTACTCAATGAAAATTTTCAAACTCACGGCTTCTTATTCAACTGGGCAACTAAATATCGTTGAAAATCAGCGTTTTGGACTTCAAGGATCACTTGAAGTGGGAAGTGCGTTTTTCGTTTATGAGTTAAACCTTTAATTTAAGCGGTTGAAAATGGATAAGAATTTTTCTGGCCTTGGCTTTGAGAAAGCACCCATTCATGAAAAGAACGCCGATATAAATATTGGTGCGGAAATCTTAGAAGTTCAGGAGTTTCAAAGTGATAAAGATTTTTAGAGGTAAATGTTTGGATACTAACATTGTAAAAATGGTAACGGTTGGAATCTCGGTTTTGAAGTAAAAGATGATTGCAATTTTCATTTTAGCTTTGTTAAAACTTGGTTCCGACAAATGACTTTGGTCCAATGGATGAATCTAGTACTTGGCATATCTACTAAATATTAAAATCAAAATTTAATTATATTTGTAGAGATTCAAAGTATTTAATTTTAATTTAGAAGTAATGCATCTCTTTCCCTAAGTCACTAATTATGGGTGGGTGAAGAATACTTTGACTATAATTGCACTTGAGGATATGGCCAAAATGAAGATATATCGAAAATGATACATTAACAATTGAAGATATGGCCAAAAGGATACATTACAAGAATTATACAATAATATACTAACAAGACAATGAACTAATTACTTGAGCCACTTGTTCTACTAACTATTGCCTCTTGGTTAATAAAACAAAAGTTACTTATTTTACTAATTAATGTTTACATGGATATATGAATAGTTCCATGTAGCTATTGCACTTCACTATGCATCAAATTATAATGTTTTTCCAATAAAATTGAAGCTTTATTTGTTTTTAAGTTCCCATTTGTCACCTATGAACTATAAGAGTTTGTACTTAATTCATTATTATGCATAAATTTTTAAATGCCCTACTTCCTAGCTAAAGCTTTCCTTAAACATATAAAAATTATAAATTTCTTACTTTATTTTTGGCCAAGAGGCCAACATGTCTCATGTGATGGCAAAAGGGGGCGAGGGGTGTTGGTTTGTGGTAGTGTGTGGGGGGCAGGGTAGTGGTGGGCGAGGGGGAGTGTATTTTGTCACCCTCCACGTGATGCGTTATGTGCAAGGGAGCCAAAGAGTCATTACAGGGGAGTCGAATTTGAAAAGTTAAGGAGCTAAAGAGTTATTGTAGGGGAGCTAAATCTCTATTCGATTGATGCCCCCCAATCCCTAGGTTCCCCATTTGTCTCTGCGTATTCCCTCATGCACATGCACCACGTGCAGGGAAGCCAAAGAGTCACTGTAGGGGAGCCAAATCTCTATTCAATTGATGCCCTTGACCCCTGGGCTCCGCATTCATCTCTTCATATTCCCTCACATGCAAGGCCCGACATGGGTAATAATGAATATTTATTATTATAAACAATGGGTGATATTGAATAGTTATTATTATTATAAACAGTGATAGTTACAATTATAATAATAATGAATTTTTTAATTATAAACGGTGGGTAATAATGAATATTTGTTATTATTAAAAACGATGACAATTACGATCATGGCAACGGTTAAGGTGATGACAATTACAATGTGATGCAGTATTTAAAGATATTGAACTTAGGCATCGTGTTACAAGATTAAGAGGTCAAATATTGGAATTCGTGCATTGTCGGAAACATGGATCTTGCTATTATTAGTCCCAATAGAGAAGGTGAAGAACACTCTCTTCAAGATCAGCAACAATAACCGTCTATTGCAACAAGTAATGTGATGCATGGAGGTTGTGGCAGTGTGCATGCATGTGGGCATGGTCGAGGTAGAAAACGATCATAGATTATAGAAATTAAAAATCCAAAATTGATGACTACAGAGGAGAGAAGATGATTTCTAAAATGAGAAGCAAAACGATACGAATAAGAACGACAACTAATTCTATGAAATTTAGGAGTATGTAATTTATGCATTTTTTAATATTTTAAAACAAATATTTATCATAGAAAAATATTCTCATTTTATTTACATACTTATATTGTATATATATTTTTAAGTTGTGTCAACTTCAAATACCCTCTCATCACTTGGAAATTCATCCAATGCAATGATCCACATTATTGATACTAATAATGTAAATAATCAAGAAGAAATGCAGGTTGGTGTTTGCCCATACTCAAGTTTGTACATATTTTAATTCAATTTTTAGTTTAAATTTTTAAACATTTTTTGCAAGACATTAGAAATGCAACTGTGCCTATTAATCAAGCAACATCTGTTCTAGAAATCACACATGAAGAATAACAACAATTGCAAGAAGATTAAGAACAACCACATTATAGTGAGAGTGAGCATCGAATAAGGCAACGTTGACAGGAGAAAAATTCATTTCATCGATTAAATGAAGCTACAAATGTCACCAGTGCACCAACAATGGAAATGCCTTCTTTAGAACCTATTTAGTCTTTCCCAAGATTGCAAAAGACAGGTACAGAAATTACTTAAGCAATAGAGAATTTTAATATTGCAATTAGAAGTTTTGCAAATCCACATTCCTGCAATGTATGCAATGAAATGTTTTTTGGCATATTATTGGATTCAACTAGAAGTAAAGGACCCACATGCAATAGGTGCATTAATGAAAAGAAACATAATATTCTTGACAATTTTGGTTGTGAAATCAAATGATTTTCTGTTGAAAATAACATGGATCTTGGTATCCAACCACCTATCCTAGGCTATTTAACTGAGGTTGAAGAAATGTTAATTGCAAAAATCAATTCCATTTTATAAGTTACACATGTAGTTGGTGGACAGTTCAAGTATAAAGGTCACACAATTAACTTTGTTTAGGATGTCACACAAATTACTAAAAAAATTCCTCTTAGAATTAAAGATATCCCTTTCTTGATATTGAAAAGAGCAGATCAAATGGGCATCGAGTATAATTTCATTGTCAATAAGAGACAGGTTTATGAAGCCTTGATTTTTAAGAAAGAAAATGATCTGTACTATCAAGATGTCGAGATCGATATGCATGCATTAGATGATGTTGCTAATACCGATGATGTTAACATCTTCCACACCATTCCTTATCAAAAAAGGATGTAGAAATGAGATTGCAATTTTAAGATCTTTTGCTTCAGACAGATGAAGAAAGCATTATTAGTCACACATCATCAGTTGCACAATGTCCTAGAATTGTAAGAAAGGAAATTGATTAAATAAAAGCATGGATGCATAATCCATCATTGCAGGATTCAAACGTTACTCAGTGGCCTTTCATGTCTGATTCTCATATTAATGAGTTTAACATGTTGGGGTTGTTTAAAATGGCATTTCCAAGTCTTTTTCCTAAAAGAAAATACAATTTTTTTGAGTAAAAAGCTAAAGATGTCAAATTGCATTAATATGCAAAACATCTTATTCACTACAAAGATGGTAGATTTGGACGTCACAAGTGATTTAGGTAAATATTAATTCTCCATTTGTTTGTTATTATCATTATTCATAATGTTTTTTTATAACATTTAAGTAACGATGTGTGATTTATTTGTAAGTATTATATCTATAATGTCATTAGAAGGAGAAAGGTAATGGAATCTACTGCTATATTTTTTTTAAAAAATATTGTTGATGCACCCATAACTATTGAAGAACTATGAGAATAATTGCATAATGCTCTATCACATGTCATTGTTGATAATTTAATGAGATATGGTACATCCATTCGTGGTACACCATTTTATTAGAAAAAATGTAAAGCAAAGCTAACTGACATGGTGAATCAATTAGGAACACCTACTATTTTTTTTACTCTAAGTGCAACAGATCTTTATTGGCCTAAGTTGCATAATTTGATGGAAGGAAATCCACCTGAGAACTCGTCAGAACTCAAATGTTGGAGGCAGAGTGATATCATAGAAAATCAGCATATAGTTGCCCAGTTCATGCATCGTTGTTACATTGTCTTTCTTAAAACAGTTTTGATGAATGAGTTCCATGTTGTTGACTCGACATGATATGAGTGGCAGCATCGCAGATCTCCACATGTGCATGGTTTTCTGTGGATACAAGGTGCTCTAAAGATATATGAGCTCGACTATAATGATCCTCACATCATGCGTAGGGTAAAGAAGTTTTTTTATTTAATTACAAATCCATGGAATCCAAGATTTACAACTAATGGACATCCAAATAATGTAAGTTCTCATTTATCTTTTCTATTCTTTACACAAAGCTTTTTTGTTGATATTGCTTAGAATACAGAGATATTAATTTCTCCATTGTTACTTCTTTCAATTTGTCTTTTCACTTAGGCTTTACATATAAATATGTTACGTCATCCATGTGAGTTAACTGATGAACAACTGCAATGTATGGATCTGGAAACTGATTATGCTAATTTGCTTAATGCTGTTCAAAGACATATTGTATGCAAACCTAGTGCATGCTTACAAAAACGTAATGGCAAAGAAGTTTGTAGGTGCCACTTTTTAATCAAAATGTTGTATCATTACTGATGAGTGGCGAGGTACCCCTACACTCAACCATATGAAACGAGCGTCGCACGCGCGATCCGGTCGAACTCCGCAGATGGACTAATTGTGGCACCTAGATAGTTAGCCTTAGGTCGCAGTTCGCTATCTTCCCACCTGAACTAGTATTGCATTTGTCACGTATGGTTTAGTCCAGATGAGGTGTATGATGTGTTCCTAATTCTATGCTACTCCTGAAGGCAGTGGAAAATAATATTAACTAATCTAAGCTAGGAGGAAAAGGGTAAGAAAATCTAATCTAGCCTAAGTGCGACGAGCAACCGATTCCTTGATCAACCGTACACATCTTGGAC
>MNCI01009104.1:249240-279970 GCA_015680685.1 Gnetum montanum | reverse complement strand
TGCAATGATGAAGTAATCTCGATCTTTATTGCTGGTCATGTGCGTGTCCAAGTACGACACACTCAAATAAAGACACCGTATAATTACATTCACCACACTGTGGGCAGACATGGGAAAAAATCTAACTCTGGAGGGATCAAACTGCCAGAGCTTCGCTACTCTAAAACTGGGATCCCTAAACAGGGGAATGCCGCCTCTTATTTATAGACATTACGGGGGACTACGATATCGCGTACGCGATATCGCATGGGGGATGCGATATCGCGGCGGACGCGATATTACATATGCGATATTGCGGCCTATGTGAATCACGTCTCATCAATTAATATTTTCTCACCATTGCATTCATTTTTATTAGCAAGTAAACTTTAATTTATCATGAGAAAAAAATATATAGATATTCAACTTTGGTATTTTTCAATTCTAATGTTTCTTGGTCGTTATCTTTAGAATCAACTCTTTAAAAAGGTCCAAAAAATAATAATGAGATTACTTATGTTACTCAAACAAATGATTCGAGGCTTAATGTTCATATCATAATGATGCTTCAGACATGGAGGGAAAATACAGATTTTCAACTAATAATGTCATGATATGTTGTCATAAAATATATCTCAAAATATGTAGCTAAAACACAGAAGAAATCACAATTTTTTTGTGACATGTTATTGTAAATTTCTGAGTCAAGGGATCCTCATGAAGATGCTTTATCAGTCTATAGAAGGCTCATGATGGATGTTGTTGCAGATAGAGACATTGGTGTTATGGAGGTCTATCACATGTTGTATGAGGTTCCTTTGGTAAATTGTAGTCGTGTTTTATGCACACTCAATGTCTCAAGAGGTGTACAAAAATGTTCAAATTAATTCAAATGAAACTGATGAAGCTAAATACTACATAACTCTTATTAATATGTATTAGAAACATTCACTTTCAAAGGAGGGTGTCTCATTATTGCAGGCTTTTAAAAAGTAAAATTGTAACATGAATAATAAGTCCAACCAAATTGGAATCCACATCACCCAGAGCCAAATGCTATTGTCAGATATCATTCCAAGTTTCTCATCTCACTGAAGCAAGAGAACAAAAATGGATTGAATACTATTGGGTTATATTGTTGTTACATTATCCATTTAGAGATGTGAAGTGAGATCTTGGTTCTAATGATGAGGAAATTAAAATGAAGCAGTTGGTTGTTCAACATCTGTATGTAGCATCAGAGATTAATACTAAAGAAGAATTCCAACAAGCTTTGGAGGAAGAAAGAAAATTTGCATATGTAACTCCCCAAGTGTAAGATCATGAGGAATATGATTTTGAAATCCTCAACCATCATCTCTTATCAACAAGTCATTTTTAGAGAACAGAAGTGGAGATGCTTGGGCTATGGGATGTTGATAGAATGCATAACTGGACGTTACAGTATTCGGGAGAGGATGTTGCAAAATTTGCTACAAGTTTCATTACTAGCAATAAATCATCTCGGTCCATGATTGTTATTGATCATGACTATAGTGCCTACAATTCTAATAAGCTGGGTGCAAAGCAAAAGAAATGCTACAATAAAATTGTAGGCCATATGATGTTTTCACAGTTAACAGATGAAGTTGTTTCTCCTTTAAGAATGATTATCTAGGGAACAACTGGTATAGAAAAGTCATTTCTCATAGGTGCGCTTTGTAATGCTTTCATGAAATACTACAATGAAAAACATAATGCTTTCCTTGCAATGGCACCCACAGGAGCTACAACATTTAACATTAATGTAACAACCATTCATTCCAGTTTGAACATTGAAATACGTGCCTACAAAGAACTCTCTTCATTTGCAAAGATAAGTATACAACATCGACTATTACAGGTAAGATATATAATAATTGATGAAATCAGTTTTGTGGGCAGAAGATTATGACAAAGCATTGATAAATGACTAAGAGAATTTTTTTCAGAACATCACAATGAAGTTTTTGGAGGAAGATTAGTTATATTGATAGGTGATTTGGGTTAGCTTCCTCTTGTGCTTGATGTTGTACCTTATGCAACCAAGAATCCAAATATTATAGGGTTGTAGCAATTATTTGATACATTTGTTGTTTTAGATGCAATTTTTCATTAGTCTTGAAATGATCCTCAATAACAAATATTTAGGGAAGTATTGATGCATATCAAAGAAGGAAAAAGCCATGATAAAGATTATAATTTCTTGGCTACTTGAATGAATCTTTCATCCACTTCGAGTGGATTAGACAGTTTTGAAGAATCAAAGCACTTATATGATACAAAGGATAAAGTCCAATCACACAATAAGAAGATGTTGTTAATAATGCAAAGACTTGTTGTATTGTGTGTAGCAGATAGATACCCCCATGAATTCAGAATCTCAGATGATGATGGTGATGATATAGAACGATCTCTGCTTATATGTGAAGGTGCGAGGGTAATGCTCATAGTTAACCTTTGGCCTAAAGTAGGATTGGTGAATGGTGCAATTGGCACGATTCGCAATATTATGTATCCTCAAGGTAAACAACCACATACATTACCATCATACATTATTTTTTATTTTGACTCCTACATTGGATGTGCCTTTGATAATGGTAAATCTCATCATGTGCCAATTATACCTATGGTCCAAGGAGCATCTCGTCAATTACCGTTATGGTTGCATGAGCCATGACTATTCATAAATCTCAAGGAATGACACTAGATAAGGCTACCATTGACATTGGTTCAAGAGAAGTTACGGGTCTAACATTTGTTGGATTATCTAGAGTCAAGACCATTGATTCCTTGAAAATTCATCCTCCTTTCTTTGTGCAAAGATACAAAAAGATTTCAAATGCTAAACATCTCCAAAGTAGAATTGCATAGGAAGTCTGTTTTGCTCATTTGGAGGATTATGCATATTGAGTTCACACTTATCATTATATTTTGCCTTTTGCTCAATCCTATCATACAACTCTATAATGTTTGTTTAATAATTGTGCAATTTATTCCTTCATCGACATATACGAAATATATAAACTTTTATTTTAACCAATTTATGTTTACCAGTATATAATATTTGGAATGCAGATGATAACTTAAAAAATAAAATAAAAATTAAATTCTACTCATAGCCCACGAAACCACTACATAAGAGAACTTATAGATCTAATGTTTGTTGCATTATTTGGAGTCAAGACCATTGATTCTTTAAAGATTTATCCTCCTTTCTATGTGCAAAGATACAGAAAGATTTTAGATACTAAACATCTTCAAAGTAGAATTACATAGGAAGTTCATTTTGCTCAATTGGAGGATTAAGCATATTGAGTTTACACTTATCATTGTATTTTGCCTTTTGCTCAATCCTATTATAGAAATTTGTAATGTTTGTTGCAATAATTGTGCAATGTATTCCTTCATCAACATATATGACATATATAAACTTTTATTTTAACCAATTTATGTTTACCAGTATATATTATTTCAAAATGTAAATAGTGATGATATATTATTTGGAATGCAATTTTTTTATGGCACGTTCGTCTTTGGTCTTTTCTTTGATGTTTTCTTTTGTTTTCTTGTTTCCTTGTTCTAGCCACTTTAGCACTTGTCCTTTCCAATAGTGAATCGAAGAAGTCGCTAACCTTCAGGCATGGGTGCATGTCTTTCAGTAGGACCCCCATAATAGCATTGAGTTTCTTTATTGAGTGCCTTTATTACTCTTACTCCCATTTTTCATTAGATCTACAAGGATCTTAGTACAACCAGGTTGCATGATAGCACCTACAGATGTCACCAACAAGAATTCACAAGTCCCCTTGATGTCACTTTTCGCTCTGTACATAATGAGCACGAAATTAANCACTTGATTAAAGTTGGCATAGTGGGGCAATTTATAAGATGTAGTCATGTGATAAGGAGTTGACCCACTATGGCATTCGTGACTGAAAGATGGTATGCAAGGATTAATATGTCTCCTTGTGTGGTTATATTCATTAGGCCACAAGGTTGTTGGAGTGTTGATTGATGGCCTTGATAAGGTAATAGGAGGTGTTGAGTTTGAGGGAGAAGATGCATCACAACGCTAGACTTGTGCTGAGTTGGAGGATGTAGTGGTTTCAGAGCTATGCTATCTCTTTCTATGGTCATGCCTAAAGAAAGGATGCTTTCGACATTGTGGAGGACCTCCACTACTATTGACAATAGTAGCACAAGTAATGTTCGTGGGTTGGTGCTGTGGTGCAAAGCCTTCTAGCAAAACTGGTGGCATTGTAGAAGGAGGTGAATGATGAGAATATTGAGGGCGAGGAGAAGTACAAGGAACATGAGGTGGTGATCTTGTTGGAGAGGACATGGGTTGATAGTATTCAGGAGAATGATAATAATGTAGTGAAATAGAGGATGTTGACATAGTTGGGGAAACATGATGCTGAACATAATAAGTGCTTGGGTTTAGGTGGTATGAAGGGTGTGACAAGTTTGACGGTGGCCTCCCCCATGACTGGGGTTGTTGCCACTGTAGTTGAACATGGTATTTTTGTATGAAATCTAGATGTAACATTTCCCCCCAATGCTCATGTAAATATGACAAGATTAGGCATTGGCCTTTGGGGTGATCGTACAGGTAAACATTACATTGATACGTATGATTTATAGTTAAGCCCCTATCCTTACTTCCTTGAACCCTTCTTTCCGATTGTCAAGTGGTGTTCGGTCCTGTTTCTTGGTTTGGCATCATTCCACATCTAATAATGTTGGCATATTCTCTGCATTTTTCATGTACCCATTCCATCATCTTATTGATCTTTGCCTTAATTTCATCTAGTGATTGTAGTATTGGCAAAGATGGAGATTCCACCTCCTTGGGGTGAGTTGATTTCTCCTCTTCATGATCATGGACCTTTACTATTTTGAGATTTTGGTCCTATTGAGAGCTTTCAACATTCTCCAATCTAGCTATTTCTTCTTCTTCTCTTGCTACTCGCTTAATAAGCTCTTGGAATTGATGGGTTCATAGCTCATATAGTTGACCTAGGGCATACATCCCTAGGGTCTCCCTTATTTCATTACGAAGCCCATCCATGATGTGATACATTAGCCCTTCCTCAGAGAACCCATGGCCTGGGCATTTGTTTAACAATGAATTTTATCTTTCTAAGGCCATGTCCAAGGGTTTATGTTGCCCTTATTTTCACTCTTGGATTTGTCTCCTCAAGGTTGACACTCTTGTATAGCTTTGATATCTTTTATTGAAGAGTTCTACCATTGTCGGCCAACTACGAATTGATTTTGGCTTTAAGGACCTGTACCATACTTTTGCCTAGCCAACGAGTGTCATAGGAAAGAGCTTAAGTTTTTGCCACCCATTATCAATATTGTTCCATTCACAGGAATCATAGAAGGCTTGTAAATGTTGTTGCAAATCTAAATCATAGCCTCTTGAAAACTTGGGAAAGTTATTTAAATCAAGCCCTAGTAGACAACTTTCCTTGCAATTCCTACGGGATATTTGAATAGCCTCTTGTATATGCATTAGGCTCTTAGTGGCTAGCAGGGGTTCATTGTCACTAGGTAGGTTATGAATTTGTGAGTTCAGACGATGTTGTCTTCATTCATGTTGGCATTCTTGACTTTGCACATGGGCTTGATTTTTATTTCTACGCTAACCCCTTGAGAGATAGTCATCCGTGGCATGACCTAACGTTGAAGGAGTAGAGGAAGAGAAAGAACTGGAAGACTCATCATGACTTTTGTAAGTCTCCCAATCATCCCCAGATAAATTCTTGTTAACCATTGAGAAGGTCCTAAGCCTAACAGGCTCCCTCGTTCTATGGGATGTTCCATCCTCACTAGAGGTATCAGAGTTGGATGACAAGAGTCCATGAGTACCATTGGGTTTTTCATGAACATAGGAGACCCCTGCATAAGATTGAGTACTCCAAACTTCTTCGTTGTCATAAATTTCATTGGTTCTCCAATAAATTTCCTCGCTAGTTGTTGCATTATCATAGTCTTGTGAGAGAGACATTGTTGTGAATTGTGTGTGAATTATTTGTAATTAGTTTCTTTCTAAAAGATATATCATCAAGGCTTCATTATAGCAATCTTGGATGATATAACTAATCTAGATAACTAGCATCATCCCCAGCAACGGCGCCAATGATGAGCGGTGAGGTACCCCTACACTCAACCATACAAATACGAGCGTGTACGCACGATCCAGTTGAACTCTGCAGATGGACTAGTTGTGGTATCTGGATAGTTACATTTTGATTGTAGTTTTTTGTCTTCCCACCTAGACAAGTATTTGCTTGTCACATATGGTTTAGTCCAAAATGAGGTGAATGATGGGATCCTAAACTAATGCTACTCCTAGAGATGATAGAAAATAATCTTGACTTAAGCTAATAGGCAATAAAAAGCGAAATCTAAACTAGCCTAAGTTTGATGAGCATCTATCCTTAATTATCTGTACACATCTTGGACCTCATGTACTACTTCTAGGATTACCAAGTGCACATTACTTGAGTACTCCTAGATATGCTATTGGGTTACAATTGATGCAAACACCACAATTACTTCAAATAATTGCACTAGAAGTGACTATACATATTACAATTTCTAAAGTACTTTATGATGTTCAAACAAATCGACTACCTACTCTAGAATCTACACTAGTATCTCTAATGAAGTTGGATCATCATGCTACAACTAAAGATCCTCTAGCTCTATCATAACAATAACCATAGGCTCCTCCATTTGATTGCCTTATTATTGAGATTGATTCCACCATGAGGTAATTTGTTTGAAACAAAATCAATAGAGATTGTGTTTTTAGGTCCCTTAAATTTATTTTTCATTTTTCATTTGTCTACAAATTCATGAGTGAAGATGAGTTTCCTATATGTGCATATAATTCTTCATGATTAGCCACCATGAAAATATTTGTATAGTCATAATCATTTATGCACTTATTGATTTTATGATTAAATGACAAATGAAATTATGAAGTTAATGCTTGAAAGAGAGTTGAATTTCAAGCTATCTCAATATACATAATCATTATTTTCATAACTAATAAAAATAAAAAACTATGGATGTGGATAAAAGATATGGATGTGGAGGTCAGAAACATTGTAACTCTTCTAAGAAATAAATATCATTAAAAAAATGTTACAATATAGTGATATGGATGTGTATGTGTGCATTTGAAGACTAAAGAAACTGAGAATAGGAAAATATTCAAACAAATGTGTTACATGGACTTAAACAGTTTATATATGTTATGATCTAACTAGGTCATACAACCTAAATATCACCATAAACCAAAAGGTTGAGGATGATGTTATGAGGTATCATTGGTTAGAGAAGTGAAGGTATCAAATCAACTTAAAAAAGAGTTAGTATCTAGGTTCCTAAAAATGAAGAGAAGGTCCACCAGAAGTGTTAGTCATAAACTTAATTTGGTTTTCTAATGAGGAAGAGAAGATTGTTAAAAAGGTTATGATGTTGAAAAGAAAGCTATGAACAACTGTAGTAAGGTTGTACGAAGAGTACAAGACCAAGAGTTGGCTAAGGAAGATAAACATAGTGTTTAAAGGGACCAAGTCTTCTATGTAAGGCCAACAATAATTAGTATTTACCAACAACATTACTTAACACATCTCAAGTATGCTCTCTATTAAAAAATTCTTATTCATAACATATTGTTTTAATGAATCCATTATTCTATAATCATTCAGTTAAGTTATTTGACAAAAGATTCTTAGGTAATTAGAGTTCTTAATAAGACATAAAACCAAACTCTAATATCTTGCTTTCAAAAGGGGGAGGAATCAATCTTGAAGAGTAAAATACTTATAAGAATATGATCTAACAAAGAAGCATCTATATACACTTCTACTTTTGCTATAGGCTTTCAAAGAGAAACATTAGAGATGTAAAATTTATCTAACCAACAATAAATTCTATTATTTCACTGTTGATAATTACACTAGGTATAATTATTTTAATTTGAGTTATTTAAGAATAAAGTGCTAATATCAGAAATAAGATATTTTCCTTTAAAGTTACATCAATCTTCTTTTTCTTGAGAAGATATAGTAGGAGAAGACCACTAAGTTTATCTAAATAACTTCAACCATATTGAAATCACCTTTAATAATCTAAAGAACTTTAGGAAAAGATAAAAGATATTTCCAAACCTCTTATTAATCTTTTGATTTACTGGAAACATAAAAATTATAGGGTTTGAAGTCTCCTTTTTTCACTTCAATAAGTAATCTAAATTACTTCACTAATGTTGTGAGAGTTAGATTTAAAACTTTTCTAGTTCAATTTTTGTTAACTAAAATAGAAACACCTCTTTTATTAACTTCATGATTAGAAGAAAAAATGATGTAGCTTTTTAAAATACATTTACCAACAAAACTAATATCATATGTTTAGAATTTAATCTCTCAAAGAAAATGAAATGAAATCACTTTGAAAAATATTTCTCAATAATCTTTACTTGAGACTTATCATAAGGTTGCATTTATGCTTGTTAAAAATTATTGGTATTTTTTTCTTAAAAATGTTATTTCTTTTTTTCACAAATAACGTTTTTACTAAGAAGAGAACAAATCCCAATAACATGGCCTTCATGACAATAATAGTTGTAACATTCTCATAAACTGTAGTACTTAATTTTTAGGAAAAATAGTAATTACCTTTCTTAAGTTTTTTTATTCTCAAATAGAAATTTGAGATCTATAGTGGTGAGGTCATAAAAGAAGATAATTCCATTTATCAAAGAACAAATAAAATAACATATAAACTACTGTATACATTCCTCTTTTAAAGATATAACTAATTAACATTGTTCCGGTTATAATTTATTTTTAATTTTGGAGCATCCCTCTAAAGAGCCAAAGCAACAACACACACTAATGTTAGGCTTCATATCTCTATTGAAAAAGTCTAATTTTTTTTCTATAATACTACAAATCAAATAAATCATGAAAGTATTATCCACACCTTACCTTATTGTCCTCTATTATGATGTTTCATTGTTACCATGCTAACAAAAACTCATTAATAAACTTAGTTGTGGCTAGGAATCTATGAGTACTATGCTTGAATTTATTCCAAATTTCTTGAATAAACAAGCAATTTATAAAAAGATGATTACTAGTTTTTGTTGTTGAAGAACAAAAGATGTAACCTAGATCCTTAATAATATTATTCTATGCAAGATAATGATTGTTGAGTATTTTTCCTTAAGTTTTAATTCTGTCTTCCTCTATTATAAATTAATCTTTAAAAAATAATGTATGTAATGCATACCATCTAATAATGTTTTTTACTCCATTTTGAGGATTGTGTTAGTGGTACTAGCAATTTCACTTTCAATCCTTTGAAAAATAAGTGAAATATTCCAAAAAATGAATTTTTAAATAATAATAAAAAGTAAGGATTAAAATCCACTTTCCATTCTGGACCAATAAATATATTGTGATGATTTGTAATAATTTTGAGATCCAAAGCTTTACCAACAATTTTAGAATTTGCAAGTTCAACAAGGAAGAGAGAGAGAGAGAGAGAGAGAGAGAGAGAGAGAAACAAGCATACAAAGCACTAATTTATAGTATTTCAAGATATTTGGAATCACTAGTATAAAACCTTTATTGTGGCCAAAAGAAGCTTTAGAGTACTTCACATTCTCTAGAGTTTCAAAAACATTAGTATTCTCCATCTTCATATCATTTGTTTATTACACCTTTGCTACAATTAGTTAGGTATCTACTTAATGAATCACAATCATAATTTCTTAGAAATTGTTATGCCTTAAGTATCATTCGAACTAATAACATCTTCCTTATAAAAATAATGAGTTGTTAGCCTAGTGGTAAGGGTATTGGCCTAGTAACCTTAGGTCACAAGTTTGATTCTACTAGGTAGCACTAAGTTCTAAATTAACAAAAATTCTGTAACAAGAATTCTAAAACAAATATGATAGATTTAATGGCTATGAGTGGATATAAGTAAAAAAATTTAATATTGGTGATGAGCAGTGAGGTATCCCTACACTCAACCATACGAATACGAGCATGTACGCACGATCTAGTCGAACTCCATAGATGAACTAGTTGTGGTATCTAGATAATTACACGTTGATTACAGTTCACTGTCTTCCTACCTAGACTAGTATTTGCTTGTCACGTATGGTTTAGTCCAGAGTATGGTAAATGATGGGATCCTAAACTAATGCTACTCCTAGAGATGATGGAAAATAATCTTGACTTAAGCTAATGGGCAATAAAAAGTGAAATCTAAACTAGCCTAAGTGCGATGAGCATCTATCCTTAATCATCTGTGTGTGTCTTGGACCTCATGTACTACTTCTGGGATTACCAAGCGCACATTACTTGAGTACTCCTAGATACGCTACTAGGTTACCAAGTAGTTACACTTAAATGTTCGTGATTAAGTTGTACTCATTTCGCATTTAACAACAGGAATGGTAAATGATGATAAAGAAATATTAACGAAGAAAATAATAAATAACAATTAATAATTAAAATAATTAAAAGCTAAGTGAATGCTGCAATGATGGAGTAATCTTGATCTTTATTGTCGATCATGTGCGTGTCCAAGTACATCACACTCAAACAAAGGTTCCATACAATTACAATCATCACACTAAGGAAAGAACTAAAATTAACCATTCCTGTACAACAAGACTCTACCCTTAGACTTACCAACTCCCTTTTTTATGCGCCCGAATGTTGTATTTATAGGCCTACATAGGAATCATGATATTGTGTATTCGATATCGTTATCCAAGCTATGATATCATGTACTTGATATCAAGGATCTGATATCGGGGCCTAACAAACCACAATTCATCATAGCCCATGATTGAATAATAACTCATCCTTGAATTAGAAAAAATGAGAACAAGTTCAATTGATTACACAGTGGATAGGTATGAGATTGCTGACTAACTAGGAATTACTAATGTTGTAGTGTGGGATTGAACAAAACAAAATTAGGACATAGACACAGAATTACAAAAGGAGAAATTTGTTGGAACTTATGTGGTTCCTAGTGGTGGTGGCTCCTGCATGGGTCTCTTCCCCTTATCTTGTGCTCTAGGCTTTGGAAATGGATGTCTCTGAAGGAGCACCTGGAGCTTTTCTTCTTCAGTTTGGGGATCTTGTGTCATCCATGCTGATGCTCCAATGTTTGATGGAGTTGGCACCTTCCATGATCACAATAGTTACGGGAACATCTAATTGGCCTTGACATACCAAGGCACAAACAACCATCATTCCTCTTCATAAGCTCTAGCTTTATCGTTGCATTCTTAGTAGTTTGTGAGCCATCGAGCCAAATCCGTCATGACATCCTTCTATCCTTGGTAGTTGGTCTTGACCACCTCTAATTCAGAATTTGCTACTTCTAATCTCTACAATGTTTTCTTATGTTTAGCAAATTCTATCTCATATTTAGCATAGGTGGTTGTTACCTATTTTTCTAATTCTGTCCTCNTTTAGCATAGGTGGTTGTTACCTATTTTTCTAATTCTGTCCTCGGGTGTCTTGTTGTCAACATGGCTAAGTTGGCATACCACAGGTTTGCCAACTCCATGTACTTTATGAGATCTTGTATCTGCAGGTCCCAGCTTTTCAATTCTGCTTGGTGGATGAAGGCATAAGTATCCAATATGGCCCACCAATCAGCATTCTAAGCACTGAGAGTGTTAATATGGGTTTTGGCCATATAGTTTTCTTTTTCAATCACATGTTTTTACATCACCACCTAATCTCTAAAATTCTCCTTGAGTTTTTCATGTTGCTTGGCCTCATTCTGCCATGCACTTATTTCAATCGTTGTCTTTCGGTGGATTGCACGTACCTCCTCCATTGAGAGGGTCCTATTTTCTCTGGTCAAACGATTCATATCCTAGTTGATCCTTATTAATTATTCTCGCAATTGCTAAAAATTTTCCTCAAGAACATTCTTTTGTTTTTCTACTGTGGTCAATCGGAGATTTTTTGGTGGCGAGGTGTTTATTTTCTTCTTGTGAGGCCTTAAGTGCTTTGGCATGTCCATACGTTTGAGCTTGTGCCTTGGAATCATCCTAATCAGCCTTCTCTTTTTCCTTCACCACTTTTTTATTCTCTTCTAATAAGTTAGTCACCTGCTTTGTCCAAAAGAATTCTAGCTGGTCTGTAGGGATGAATTGAGACGAATCTCATTGTGTAGCTTGTAGGGTGACGGACTTTTCTTGGAGTCTTTTTAACTCCTTCTCTACATGTTCGACCTTGATCTCTACCATGACCAGCTTTCCTTTGTAGAGATGAGATTTGACTATGTTGCTATGACATCTTGAGGAATGTTAAACAAGGACATCATCACTTATCCTATTTGCAGCAACCGATCTAGAACATCCTCATGATCTGCAGGAGTCATTAAGGGATCGACCAAGTTTTGAGCATCACGTGCTCCTATAAAATCTGTTGATGGCACAACATGGACATTAAATGATTCTTTTATATGGTTTGCGACCACTTCTGCTTCTCCCACTACATCTTGGTGCTACATGACCACTACTGTGGTGCCTTCACCAGTTTCTAGTTGCACTTAAAAGGATGCAACATTTTTAGAGATCTGTTGTGACCAGTGTGATTCCCCTCCTCTTGTTTGGATGGACACCTTGTCCCATGTGTGATTAATTGAGACTGTGGATCATATGACATCATCAATGCAACCTAGATTCCCTAGAAAATACACTCTAGGTTACTCACATACCATCCTTGGTGATTTAGTTTTTCTATTATTGTTGCAAGTAATCTTAATGGTAATTGAATCTTAATAATCTAAGTTCCTATTTCCTCCTTCTATTGATGTATGATTATGGTTTAATATTTTCATTTTTAAGTTCTCAGTTGTGGTCATTTTCTTAGGAGCAGAATTAATAAGTTGGTTAGATTATTCCATGCATATTTTAGACAATTTTAGGATCTCAATTTTTGACCATTGAGTGTCTTTTAGTTTAGTGGACCATGCTTCCATTTCTTCACACACTTGTTTTTTACATTTTTTGTGGATTGGTATAGGGATTGTGTTAATATTTTAAACTTTTGACCCACAACTATACCCTTTGTGATTATTAGTGATGCATGGAATTACCTATCTTTCCATAGTGATAGGTTCATATTTTACATCTTGCATTAGAGTCGTAATGGGCGTTGGCTCTTGTGTAGGAGTGGGAGACATTATTTTGGTGAGGAAGGTTATTACACCTAGTTGGCATTGTGCTGGTTTTGATGAGATAGTAGGTTTACAAGTTTTGTGCTCATGTGTGGAAACTATCCTAAAGAAAGAACATTTTCGATACTATGGTTAAGATCAACTAGCAATATCATTTACGTGTATGTTTGCAACATAAGTGACATTCTTTCATTGATGTTATGGTGTTGATCCTTCTTATGTTGTTGGTGGTGACATATGTTGGAGAGAAGTATGAGAATGTTAAGCATGTGATGGAGGATAAGAGGTTCGAGATGGTGATCCCATAGGAGATGTTGCCAGTTGATGATAATCAAGAGAATGGTAGTAGTGATTTGGGGTAGAGTAAGTAGAACCATTTGGGGAAATAGGTTGTTAAACATAATATCCATGCGAGTCCTCTTGGTAATAAGGGTAGTGCTAGTTTGATGATGGCCTCACCCATGACTGTGGGTTTTTCCACTACGGTTGATAGTGGTTTTGAGGCTAATAAGAAGTCCCATTAGAATAGTATGGTTGGTTGTAGGATTGCTTATAATTACCTTGTGAGTAAGGTTATTTCCTAGGCATTTGCTTTTTGTATGAACTTGGGATTCAAAGAAAAAGCCCCAAACTCATGTAGATGTGACATAACTGGGCAATAACCCTTTGGATGATCATATTAGCAAATGTTGCATCCATCATCCTTTTCTGTGGTTGAGTCTATAGCCTCTTCTACTACAACTATTTTTCCTTTTTATTGATAAGTGATCCTAGCAATTTCTTTGGTCTTTTTCCTCTTCTTATTTTGATCACTTGATCCTTTTTGCATTACCCTCTCCTCTAAGGTTTCCATGTAGGTTGTAACTTTTTCATTCATCAACTTCCACATCTTATGTATCCTTTCTTCAAGCTCAACAATAGACATTTGTATTGGCAACATTTGTTGTGAAATCACCTTATTAAGATTTATCTCTTTTCCCTCATCATAGATATGGACACTCTGCTTTTGAAGAGTTATGTCCTAATTATATTCATCTACATTCTCTTGTTTACATAACTCTCTTTCTTATTTGTCACTTACTCAACTAGCCTTTATATCTGATGGGCTTTCAACTCGGATAATTGACCTCGGGCATAAATCCCAAGGATCTTCCTCATTTGATTACAAAGTCCATCTATGATGTGGAAAAGCTACTCTTTTTTAGAGAAATCATGGCTTCGACATCTCTGTCATAGAGAATAGTATCTATCTAAGGCCACATCCAAGGATTCATGTTGTTCTTGCTTCCATCCTTTGATTTGTTTTCTCAAGTTGAACACTCTTGCTTAGGTTTGGTCTTTTTCATTGAAAAACTCTAGCATTATGAACCATCAGTGGATTGAATCTAGTTCCAACGATCTATACCAACTTTCAACTTCATCTATTAGTATTCTAGGAAAGAGCTTAAGCTTTTGCCACTCACTCTCAATGTTCTGCAAAGCATAGGCATCATGGAAGGCTTATGAATGATGTTTTGGATCAAAATTATAGCCTCTTAAATTTAGGAATGTTGTTCATATCATGCCATTTGATGTGGCTTTCCTTTTGATGCCTTTGAGGCATTTGAACTACCTCCCTAATCTGTGTCATGCTCCTAGTAGCCAATAAGGGTTCATTTGCGTCAGACATGTCATGGTGATAATCTCTATTTCCATTTGTCTGAAGGTGTTAATCTTGTCTATGATCACTTTGAAGTCTTTCATCTTGCCTTTGATTTCCATTTCTATCATCATCTTAACACCTTTGTGGAGCTTTATTTCTATACCTACATTCATCTTCATCAAAACTAGATGTGGAAGAGGAAGAGGAAGATGGTGAATTGGGAGAATTGTCATGGCTGTTATATCTCCCCCTATGGTCCCTTGATTTATCTCTTCCAGGTTTGGAGGACGTTATAGGCCTTAAGGCCCTCTTGATTATAGGACTTACTCCATCTACTCTAAGATTGTCTGCATTAGTTGAATGTAGACTTTGAGTGTAGTAAGGGTCTAAATGAACATAGAAAATCCCTACATGTAGTTGTTTACTCCAATTTTATTTAGTATAAATCCTATTATTTCTCCTACAAGTGTTTTCATCATGTGATGCATTCCTAGCCCTATGATGAGCAGTGAGTAGACCCTATACCCAACCATATGAATCATTCAGTGTTCACGCACAATCCAATTGAATTTTTTGGACTTATAGCCTTCTAAGCACACTAGTTTGTAGGAAGTGAAACTAACTGTTGCAATTGTTCTCTTTGTAATTACACTTGTAAAATGCAAGGGTATGGTTAAGTGCAACTAAGGCATATGATATTTATCATTTTTATGTTTTGTTTTTTAAGTTGCCTAAGGGTAAAGAATAATGAATAAGATAAAATAGTTAAATTGTTAACTTAATCTAACTAGTTACGCCTAATTAATCCTAACATAAGCATCCATTCCCACTTTTCGTAGACATCCTAAACATGTTTAATGCTAATGGGTTACTAAACGTTAAGCATTACTGGAATTACCAAGCACATTCTTAAAGTGGTCATACTTATGTGCTTAATTAATCACTATTTAATCTAGCTTAATTTAGTCTAATTAGTTATTTAATTACTTAAAACATTAAAGGAAATTGCATAAATAAATAATTAATCTATTTCAAAGTGTTGCAAGGTTTATCAAAAAGCTCGTATTTATTGCCACACACACTATTGTGCTCAGGTACAACAGTGCTCAAATAAAGATCTGCACATCCTTAACTCCTAATGTGGGCACTTAGAAAAATATTCTAACTTTAAAATGACAAAAATACAAGAGCTCTGCTATGACTATGATAAGATATGCCATAAACACTGTGGGTGAACACATGTTTATAAGCAAAAATAGACACTACGTCAGCGGGGCCATTTCAATGCATCAATAAGGCCTAATTGATGTAGCCAATTTATGATTCATCATACCCCCATGATTGAATGAAAAGTCATCCTTGAGTTCTTTACAAATTTGGGAAGGTATGGAATTATTAGCTGATGATAGACATACGACAAACATAAAAAAATACAAACAAACACTAAGTACATGAGTGGATGGACATACAATCATTACAAAATTTTCTGGTGTTCAAGACTCCAAAAATTGAACTCTAGGACAAAATTTGACAAACACAATCCCTTTGATGGCATGAAGATGATGAAGAAGATGAAATAGTCCTAGGTGTTGGAGGCTCTTAAGGTTCCGAAGGACCTTCTCTTACTTTAGGCACACATGGTGATTGAGGTTGCTGTGGTTGTCCTATTGCGATTGCAACTTCTAGTGGAAGATGGAAAGCATTCAACAATGCTTTCGTCCTCTCCTCCTTACTTTTGGGATTATGCATGGTCCACATAGCTTTTCCAATGTGGGCTAGAATGGGTAGACGCAAAGATACAACATTGTTGTGAATAGCTCCTTAACATTAACGAACTAAGTAGCAAATTATTTGCATTCGATGTCGAAAGCCCTGATTGCATTCTATAGTTCTTGGTATTTGTTCATTCTTCTAGCCAAGTTTTCAATAGTTGATCTTTAATCAGTGAATCTTACCTTGAGAAGTTAGAGTTTAGTGTTTATAGCCTCAACTTGTGCTTGGTTTCCTTATGGTGCTTAAAATTTGCCTCATACAACAAGTATGAGCTAGCCACCTACTTCTCTAACTTTGATAGCGATCGTCCGAAAATTAGTGTTGCCAGGTTTACATATCAGAGATTGGTAAGCTTAATGTATTTTTTCATTTCTTCAATCTACAACTCCTTCATATGAATCTCTGCTTTGTTATAGGCATCTATCCCATCAATGATAGGTTACTACACCTCTTTTCCTTGCTGTAGTTACTAAAGGATCTCATTAAATTTTGCCTTAGCCATATGGATGTGTTTTTCATTAACTACTTTTTTGTAGTCTAACTTGACCTCTATAGTGGTTCTTGACTCTCTCAAATTTAAGAGCCTCATTCTTCCAAGTAGCAATTTCAATCATAGATTTTCAGCATAAGTTGTAGACATCCTCCATAAAGAGATTTCTATTTTCTACTACCCATCTCCTAGGCTCAGTGTTTATCCTAACTAGTTGTTGTTGCTATTGATGGATGAATTCTTGCATTTGCTATTTCTGCACATCAACATTCTACAAGTGATGATTCTCTACAGTCAACATCTCATTCTCTAGAAGCATCTAGACGAAGTCCTTCTAAATTGAATATGTCTTGGCCTCGACCATGAACTAGTCAAAGATGGTGATTACCATCATTGTCTCAGCCTATTTAAGTTTGTCTTAAAGTTATTGAAAAGCTTCATCTCTTGTTAGTGCAGGGTTGAGGAGTATAGGATTAGCAAGGTGGGCTCTTCATTTAGTCAAGTGTTAGTTTTGCGCTTGAGATGTTTCAAGTTGTCCTTCCAGAATGATGCATTTGCCCTTTGCTTCAAGTAGTTCTGACTAGGTTTTGGTGACATTATTTGAAAAGTCAAAGATATCCAGAATCAATTGCCCGGTTCCCACCAGTTGATCAAGCAACTCCTTATGCTAGGCTACACTTAATCAACTGCTAATAGTTCCTATGAATGTCTGCACATCTCTTGCTGTAAAAACATATGGTATAGATGCCACAAGTGCATTTAGTACTTCGATAATCCAATCAGCAATCACTTCTATTGCTATATTTTATCCTTGGTGCTACATCACCAAGATAGTTACCCCCTCACCCTCCTTCTAGTGCACCAAAAAGGTAGCAACATTCCCAGAGATTTCTAGGAATTACTGTTGTTGCGAGAGAGACACCATTAGCTCTCAGGCACTAGGATTTGACCTCGCAGGCAGTTCAGTTCTTTGGGTTGAGAATATTGGGCCACCTCCCTACATTTGACTAATTTTTCAAGCTACTTTATTGAGATGACTCATTATAGGATGGTACACAAATGGATCCCCATCACTTGTTCACGCTTACTTCTCTTGGTTATGCAAGAACTACTCTTGGATTTTGCACAAGTGTTCAATGGTTGTGCAAGCTTCTGATGTTGTTTCTTAAGTGGGTGGTGGAGGTGATAGATGCTACTCCTCTTCTTTGGACATGAAAAAGGTCTTATTTTTCATTATTTTAGACAAAGAGGCAATGGGAGTATGCCTAATTATGTTATTTGCATAGTGGACTTTCCTTGCCCTTTTATAGAGTTTTCTAATAAGGCATGGAAAGGGTAGGGTTTTCCTTCCACATTCATTTTCCTTAAAGCACTTTTCGATCTCCAGATAGATTAGCTATGAAATATTTATAGGGAAATTTCCACTTAAATTAGCACATGCACAAGTAAAGAAAGTAGTCACCTTGCTAGGCCTCACCATCATATTGAGGTGATAAGCTGCTATCTTGAAGTATATGTGCTTTGTTGATGTGACTGCGCCAAACTCATTGCAATCAATGCCATAACATCATTAGGCCCATTCCTTTTTTGCCTCTGGGTCTACTTGCATGGAAATTCTTGCCAGATGGATTCTAGAATTAGGTAGACCAAGAGCCTGTGTAATAGCTTCTGTTGAGCAGGACACTTGAATGTCCTTGATTCTTACTGTGGCTCTTGCCTTTATATTATTCTAGAAGAGATATGTCTCTTCCATGTATCACTCCCCACTAGAAGTGATGATTAGCCACATGGAAGAGTTTTGCAACTATGTCTTAACTTTTAGTGGAACATGTTCCAAGAATGGTCCAAAGTTCAGTTCTTATAAAATTGAGCATTAGACATCATGAGGCTTGATTGTATCAAGGTAGGCCTATGTCAATGTGACATCAAGTCTTGGTACAGGCCTTGGTGCCTTTCCACTTTGAGATTGTTTAGTTGTAGCCTCTTCTTTGGGAATCTATCAGATAGATTCCATTGCAAGCTCTTCTCAAAGAGGTCTCATTGTGTGAGTTTCTGCTACCTACTCCTAGGCTTATTCCTACTGTTCCCTTCTAGCTCTCAGTCATTTGTCCTTTTGTTGGGATGATCCTCCTTCCTATGGCTGTTTTGATCTTGGTGACATCTATGATCACAACATGACCAAGGGTTACTATTTAATGTGTAACTTGAAACAATTGGAATACCTTATCTCTTTAGAAAAGTTCCATCTAGCTAAGTTGTGATCATGGCTAATTTGATCATTTTAATTATTATTTTATTCTTATTTTAATACAAATAACTAATTTTAGATTTAACAAAGTTTGTTACAAGGGTTAAACTCTTAAAAATTGATGGTTTAATATTATTTTATTTGTTAATCCTTTAGGGGAGTTTGAAAAATTTTCATCAAAAACCTTAAGGTTTGTGGCCCCCACAACTAAGAACTTACCTACAGTAGCTACAAGATCGAAGAACGGAGTGATTTGGACAAACGATGTGAAAGTTATGGGCTTTATAAGGTTTTGGACTCTGAAAAATTGCAAAAACTCCCCTCCCATTTTGAAGGAAATCATAAAAAATTTCAAAGTAGTGGATGGTATTTATAGAACTTTTTGCATTGCGTTGACGAGGCCTAGTCAACGTGGTTATTAATCATTGTTGACTTTGTCAAAAGTAATAAAAAGTAAGGAGTTTTTGCTTAAAATGAGGATCAAATGGAAGTCCAAAAAGCCATGAACATGATTAAAATATTAGAAGAGGGTCTTGAAATTCTAAAAATTGAGAAATTGTTGGAGAATGAGATTTTATGGAGAAAAATGCCTTAAGGAGTGCACAGCTGGATACATGATGGAGCGCACAAAAGATTTGATTACAACAACATTTAAGGGTAAGGCACTTAACTAACCAAACCTCAAGATATGTAAGTGGGTCCTCGCCATAGAAGCACATGCCCTTTTGCCCTTGCATAACCTCAACTAAGGAGTCCATGGACCCCATAGTTGATTAACAGTTACAAAAAGTGAAGGACCAAAACTCAAAGAATCTACCTAAGAATTTCAACACATCAAATAGAGACATGAAAAAAAACATAAAAATTGGTAGTGGGGTGAGTTATGGAGAGCATTGATGGATGAGATAGAGAATGGAATGGATGTCCCAATCATGTTCACATGAAATCCATTGTGAGTTTTATTGTTAAATGACATGATAGAGTCCAACCTTAGTCTAGACCAAACCCAATCGCTTTCAGTGACTTCGCATCACCACTTTAGGATCGGTCCACCTCCTTGAGACACAAGAATGCTCCCATGGACAACCACTATTCCTTACTTGAGAAGAAAAGAGAAGCAAGAAGTGAGAAAGGGCCTTAGTTAGAGGGGACCTTCAAGCATGGGTAACATGGCTTTCTAGTTCCATAACTAGTGCTTGTAGTCCATTAATGTTATCTAAGGGATGTGCTTTGAATTTCCATCATGTTTATTTTTTCAATATTATCGGCTTTTCATGAATTTTTGGATGGGAAGCCCACCATGGAAAGACATATTCAACTTCTTGTTATTGGTAGACACAGAACAGTAAGAAATCCATGCAAACATAGATGCAGTTAAGTAAGTAGAGAGGTATAAACAGTATTGAATCCTCTTGAAGTCACACCCTTTTCAAACCTTTGAATCTTTTCCAAGCTTGGAAACTACCAAGGTCACAAGTTTGTTAAAGTTTTATTAATGAAAAAGGAACCTCATACTTCAAAAATCAAGAAAACCATAGAGTAGGTGGATGGGTGGATGATGTGAACTCATTACCTATTCCATAAAAAGGAAACCTATTTTAGTTATCGATCATCAAAATTCAAAATTAGAAACCAAAAATTAGCAAATGAAAATGTTAAGTATAAACCACCATTAGCAAACAACTAAAACATCATTGTGTCTTGTTTGCAATAAGGCACTTTCTTAGCAAAAATTTTGAGAAAATTACACCAAAATAGAAAAAAATATACAAGAAATTGTAAAATGTTTAAGAAAGATAAAACTTACTAATGATGTTGTAAAACAAAAATTGGAAGATTAATAAAGTAAAAAAAACAAAAAGATGTAAGATAAAGAAGGTGTAAAATAAAAAGTTGTAAAAATAACAAAGTGTAAAATAAAAACATGAAAAGCAAAAATATAAAAAACTAAGGAGTCACTATAATGGTTAGCATGGATAGCCATCTCCCCCATGACTAAGTTGTAAGAAGGAGATCTAAAAAATTGATCATTGTTGTTCATCCGTTAAGGCATTAATTCCACTAGCTTACTTGGATTCATGGAAAGATTTGACTTATTGTGTGTTGACCAACTACTTTTGTTCAGGCTCTTAGGTTTGTAGATCAACATGGCCCTAGAAGAAAAGGTTTCATAAATCATATAGGGCCCTTCCCACAACATTTGGAACTTAGTTCGTTGAGGTACATGTGTGGAGTTCAGTAGAGGACTTTGTCTCCAGGTTGAAATTTCACTTTCCTTATCCTAAGATCATGGCGTTGTTTATTGAATGCTTTATGCACTTCATTTAAGGATAGGGTTACTAATTGATTTCCATCTAGCACATTTAGGTTGATTAATCTTTCTTTTTGTGTTAGGCTAAGGTCAAGGTTCATGTCATATGTTGTTGAAAGTGTACTAAGCTCGAATTGGATAGGTAGAGTTGGTAAGTTTCTGTACACTAGCTCATAGGGAGAGTAGCCTATAGGAAGGTTCCATGTTAAGTGGTATGCCTAGAGGAAATCATTTAGTTTTGTGCTTCAATATCTCCTATATTTGCTAATAATTCTTGTCAAGATCTTTGTGATTTCCCTATTAGTAACTTCTGCTTGATCATTAGCTTGGGAGTGGTAGGATGTTGTTAGTTTATGTTCAACGCCTAAGCGTTGCATAAGCTTACAAAAGGTAGTGCCTGTAAAATGGGTTATGTTGTCAGAAATTAGTGGATGTGGCACCCTAAACCTGTTTACAACATTTTGTTGTACAAACCACATAGCAGTAGATGATGTATAATTGATGACGGTTATTGCTTTTGCCCATTTGTGCAGTAATCAATGCGATGATTATGTACACCTTTCCATTTAACATGGGTGTGATGGAATTCATGAAGTTGATGCCTTAGATGTCAAAGGGTTCCAATGGTTGAATCCACTACTAAGATTCCTCCATTCAAGCAGTCATCCAACCATCTTGTTGACAGCGTATACAAGAGTGGACAATTTGGTGGGCATCCCTAAAGATGGTTGGCCAATAATACCTTGCCATCAGGATCTTAATGGTCATGTGTCTTTCGGCATAATGGCCCCTAGAAGAACCCTCATGAGCATCCTAGAGAACACATAGTTAATCAGCATTAGGTACACACTAAGGAGCTAGGCCATCAATGCACACCTTGTAAAGGTGTCCATTAATTTCCATGAAGCATTTGGCCTAATGACGAAACCATTATTTCTTCCTATAGTCTAGGTCTTGTGGCATCTCTTAAGTGATAAGATAAGTGAGTATGCCATCATACCATTTTGGTTCATTGAGCACTTGTTCATGTATTGCACCTGTAAAGATAAGTTCATTAGGAAATTAGGCAAAGAGCAAGCTCTCCTCTTTGTTATCTCATTATAACTGAGACAAGTGATCAACAACCACATTCTCAGTCCCCTTTTGATCTACCATTATAAGATTAAACTCTTGCAAGATCACCAACTACTATATGATATGGGGACTTACCATTAGCTTGTTCATAAGGAAGCAAATGGCATTGTGGTCAATGTGCACAAACACTTTATATCTAAGCACATAGTGCTTGAACTTCTCTAGAGCATACATCACCATCATTAGTTCTTTGTCTGTTGTGATGTAATTCAGCTGTGCACCGACAATGCTTTAATTTGTGTAGTGGTTGTAATATGGATGTTTCTTATCATCCAACTGCATAAGCACAACTCCCAAGGTATAATTTGATGCATCTGTCATTACATGAAATGGTCTAAATTAATCAAGTGCTCGTAGAATTGGAGTCTTTACGAGCTTTTGCTTAAGGATCTAGAATGCATTTTCACATTCCTTGGTCTAGATGAATGAAGCATCTTTCTTTGTAAGCTCAATCAATGGTTTTGTGATCTTAGAGAAATTTTCTATAAAACACTAGTAGTAGCTAGTGTGTCCAAGGAATGACTAGACATCTTTAACAATTTTTAGTTGGCTAGTTATTTCTTGGATGACCTTTATCTTTTCAAGGTCCACCTCATTCCTTGCCTGAGAAATTCTGTGCCCCAATACAATGCCCTCCTAGACTATCAGATGGCTCTTTTGCCAATTAAATCGAAGATTCATCTTTATACATCTTTTAAGCACTTGCTCAAGGTAGCCCAAGGCTTACTCAAATGTGGCACCATGGGTGGAGAATTCATTCATGAAGACTTCCATCCCACAACCAATTTGTTGCTGAAAAATGCTCGACCATGCCTTGGAATGTTGCAGGAGCATTGCATAGATCAAAAGGCATCTTTCGATATGCAAAAGTCCTCTAAGGACTTATGAATGTTGTTTTGGCCTAATCCTCTAACATGATCTAGATTTGTTTATAGCTGTTATAACCATCTAGAAAGCTATAATAACAATGCCTAAATGTAGTATCCAATACTTGATCCACAAATGACAATGGAAAGTGATCTTTTAATGTTGCCATATTCAATAGTCGGAAGTTGATGCAAACCTGCCACTTACCTCCTTTCTTTGGCACAATCATGAGTGGACTAGCCCACTCACTATTCACAATGGAATAGATAAACCCTACCTTAAGGAGTTGTTCAATTTCCTCATTAATGATCTACTTCAATTTAGGGTTCAATCGCCACTATGGCTACCTCTTTAGCTTCATGGCTAGATCAATGTAGATATGATGTTGGCATAGCCTAGGATCAATCCTTGTGAATTCAAGATATGATGAAGCAAAGGTTGTTGGTCATTTGTTGATCACCCTCAATAACATCCGTTTCTCTTCAGGAGCAAGTTTAGCATTGATGATTATTAACTTACCATTTTTCAAAAATGCATGCTCCATGCTAGTAGGTAGAGTTTTCAACTCTAAGGGCTCTTGTTTAAAATTTTTAGGGATTTCCAACTCTTCCCAATTGGTATCATCATTTATATCATTAGAGAATTGGTGATGAACTTGCTTCAGTTCATCCATGCCTTCAACATAGACATATGTTAGGCTCTCAATAGGTTCCATGCAAAGTGTGATGCTTCTAGGATCAGCTATCAACCACTAGATGCCCTCTTGTTTTGTGGTTGCTATATACAAGCACCTTTGAATATCTACCTTACTTGCACAATGTATGCATGGAGAAATGGATGCTCTTTTCATGGACTAGAGTTTCTGCATGTAGTTGCACCCTGTATCATTGTACGTGATGCATAAAACTCGTTTCTTCTCAATCTTTCCGAATGCATTTTCCTTGGAAATTTCTAGGGAAATATCTCTAATGCCCATTCATGCATCAATAATGCTTAACCAAGCCCTTCCCATAATGATTAGGAAGTCCCCCTTGTAGTTCTTAACTTTGGTTATAATAAAATCAGTAGGATAAGATCACCCACAGATAGTGGTCATAGTATCTTCTACTAGTTCCAATGGAATAGTGATGGAATTATCTACTAATTCTAAATAGATGTTGCTCTTATTGAGAAGAGGCAGGTTCTAGACATTGTACATTTTGTGAAAAATCAGATTAACTCCAAAACCTGAGTCAAGAAGAGCCTTGCATGGCTCACTCATAGCATTCTACAAATAGATGAAAGGACTTCTAGTATAAGATCTTTTCCTAGGAAGTTTGCCAGCCTTGATCCAATCAAATACAATGTGGGTTTAACATAATTGTGTGTATCTTGGGAGGTGTTTGGTTTAAAGGGCTTTCAAAAGGAATGGAAGTAAAGGATGAAGGAGATACAAGGTGAACAACTGATAAGTAGGTGAGGGTCTAATAGGGCTATTGGTTTGGAAGAATGGTCTTTTACGGGATCTTAGTTCTAAACCACTCAGTTAAGGAGCCAGTTATAAGTTAATGACCTTAGTACCATTGTGCAATTGTGGCTAGGCTGGAAGCTCACCCTAAATGGATGGAGAAGGTGGTATTTGGTTGAGAGTGGAGGAGCATGTGCTGAAGGATGAGGAGGTTGATAGGGATATGGGGTTTTCTCTCTAGTAGATAGAGAATAAGTATTGTAATACTCTGGAGGGTAGTAGTGATGTTAAAAAGAAGCATGACTAGAAGAGTCACATGAAGACATTGGTTACTGAACATAGTATCCATATGGATATGGCTACTTATAAGGGTACTACTGCCTTGGTGGTGGCATCCCCCACAACTGTGGGTGTTGCCACTACTGATACTACTCATACCATTGTGGTGGAGCTCTACTTAGATAATAAGCCTATTGTTGTTGGTGGAACTACCTTGGGTTGCCTTGATGATAAGACAAGCTTTTAGGTTCTTGCCTTCCTGCTAGTCTAGGATTCAGAGCATACACCCCAAATTCTTGTAAGTGTGACATAATAGGGCAACATCCCTTGGGATGTTCATATTGGCAAATGTCACACCTACCATCGTTATTTAATTTTGTCTTCACAATCTCTTCTACTACCATAGCCTTGCCCATACCCCTTTGGTAGGCATGTTCAGCTTCTTTCCTTCTCCTGTGGTTATGATCACTATCTTGTTCTTTGGATTCTTTTGCAATTTGTAAAGCAAACTGAAATTTTTCATCCAAAGCTTCCCATATTTTGTCAACCTTAGTCAAAATTTCATATATAGATTTTTGAATTGGCAAGATTTTTCGCTACACCACCTCGTTAAGTGATGCTTCTCCATCACTATCACAAAATTAGACCTCCCTTTTTCTTATGGAAGGATCTCAATTATACTCCTTAGTACTTTCTCATTTTCTCAACTCATCTTCTTCTTTTGCAACCTACTCAATTAATCCTTGAATTTGATGGACTCTTAATTCTAATAGTCTCCCTTGTTCGTAGACCCCAAGAGTTCTTCTCATTTCTGATCGAAGTCCATGCTTCTATTGAGAATAACCATAGACAAGACATCTGTGCAAAATGGAATAATACCTTCCCATGGTGGCATCCAAGGGTTCATGTGTTCCTTGTTTCTAGCCTTGGATTTGCCTTTGTAGGTTTGATGCTCCAAAGTACATCTGATACTTGTCATTAAACAATTTTAGCATTATACTTCATCAACAGATTGATTCTGGTTCCAAAGATTGGTACTAGCTTTCCGCTTCCTTGATGAGTGTGTTGGGGAATAGCTTGAGCTTTTGCCAATCATTTTCAATATTTTGTAAGGCATAAATNAGCTTGAGCTTTTGCCAATCATTTTCAATATTTTGTAAGGCATAAACATTTTGAAAGGCTTGTAAATGCATTTGAGGATCTAAGTTATATCCCCCCTCAAATCTAGGGATGTTGTTCATGTCTAACCTCTTGATTCGACTATCTTTCACATGCATGGTAGGAATTTTGATAGCCTTTGCTAAGTTGAGCATATTTCGAGTGGCTAGCAAAGGTTCCTCATCATGATCTCAATGATGCTTGTGATGTCCTCTGTAATTCCTTTATTCATGGCGGTCTCTGTGATTATCATTGTTATCTTGTCATCTATAATTTTGCTCAAATTCGGAGGAGGAAGCTAAACTAGATGAAGAGGATGAAGAGGAAGAAGGACTGCCATCATTGTGGTTTCTACTTCTTCTCGTTCATTTTTCATGGCGATGATCCTTAGAGTGATTGTCATTATGCTTGTTCGAGTTCTCTCTTTAACTCCCTTTCTTAGAACTCCCACAATTATGGGGCTCACTGTTACTAGAACTTAGATCGTTGATAACTGATTTAAGATTTAAGTTTGGCTCCCCTTCACAAGAGTTAAGAGGTGGAGAGTTTGCATGTTCCTCATTATCCTTTTGATCTAGTAGGAACAAGGGATTAGTGAACCATTTCCCCTTCATAGCTTCACAACACTTTTACTATTGTTGATCTCATTTGCATTGTGTTTCAGTGGGACAATAGTCTCGAAAGTCATGGTCTTCCATAACATACTCTCCATGAAGTTCCTCAATGCCCAACCTTGTAAGGGTTTGGAGTAGCATCTTGGGAATAGATCGGTCAAGTGGCAATACAACATTCCCCTCCATGTCTCGCCATAGCATTTGTTCATCCTAATGTAGGACGTAAGTAAAATTAGGTACAAACTCATCAAGATGAGTCTACACCACTCTACATTCTTGTGGTACTATTAACTTAGAATCATCATGCCTACGAGAAGAATAAGACATTTTTTTAAAAAATGATTTCTTAGTGTGCTTGTAGTATAGTTTTGATTAATTATTATATAATTTATTTTTTTGAATGATTATGACCTTAAGGTTTGATCCAATGATCCTGAATAATATTCACTAAGTTCTAGATAGCACATGTATCAAACTACAAGTCCCTAGCAATAGCACCAATGATGAGTGACGAGTATACCCTATACCTAACCATACGATTCGCTAAGCATTCATGTGCAATTCGGTTGAATTCTATGGACTTATAGCCTTCTAAGCAAACTAGTTTGTAGGAAGTGAAACTAACCGTTGCAATCATTGTCTTTGCAATTACACTTGTGAAATGCAAGGGTATGGTTAAATGCAACTTAGGCATATGATTATTATCATTTTTATGTTTTGTGTTTTAAGTCACCTAAGGGTAAAGAATAATCAATAAGATAAAATAATTAAATTTCTAATTTAATCTAACTAGCTAAACCTAACTAATTCTAACATAAGCATTCGTTCCCACTTGTTGTACACATCATGAACATGTTTAACACTACTGGGTTACCAAACATTAAGTGTTACTGGAATTCCAAGCATATGCTCAAAGTGGTCATACTTATGTGCTTAATTAATCACTATTTAATCGAGCTTAATTTAGCCTAATTAATTATTTAATTACTTAAAGCATTAAAGGAAATTGCATAAAACATTAAATGCATGAATAAATAATTAATCTATTTCAAAGTGCTACAAGGTATATCAAAAAGCTCATATTTATTGTTGCATATAGTGTTGTGCTCAAGTACAACAATGCTCAAATAAAGATTCATACACCCTTGACTCCTACTACGGGCACTTAGAAGAATATTCTAACTTTCAAATGACAAAACTACAAGAGCTTCACTACGATTATGACAAGATATGCCATAAACACGGTGGGTGAGCATGTATTTATAGGCAAAAACAAACACTACATCAACGAGGCCATGTCAATGCATCAAATCATGCGTCAACAAGGCCCAATCAACACAACCAATTTATGATTCATCACCCTATGTGAAGAAGACATGGTTTTACATCATAACATGTGTGACTTAAAATATTAATAATTTCTAAGAGATAAATCATTAATACCTTTATAGCGATTGTGTACAATATAACTAATCTAAATAATTGGCATCATCCTCGGCACTAACGCCAATGATGAGCAGCAGATACCCCTACACCCAACCACACCAATCACAAGTGTTCATGCACAATCTGGTCGAATTCCATGGATGGGACTAGTTGTGGCATCTAGATTGTTAAGCATTGATCCTAGGATGTTGTCTTACCACTTGGACTAGTGGTAGCTTTATCACATATGGTTTAGTCCAAAGTAAGGTATCTGATAATTGATGTTATTTGGCCATTAAGACTCCTAGTTGTGAACATGATGAAAGTTGAGAATAGAAATCTAAATCTAAGTAATGATAGTAATGTAATTCTACTCTATCCTAGAGTGATGAGCATCTAGTCCTAGCTTATTGTACACATCTTGGGCTCATGTAACCATTATTGTGTTACCAAGCATTATGCTATTGGGTGAACCAAGCTATAACACTACTGGGATTACCAAATGATTACACTTAAATGCTCAAAACTAGTCGTACTCATTCTACTTTACTAATGAACAAGAAAGTAAAGTACTTGGAAATGTAAATGATTAAACTAAGAAAACAGTAAAAACTACGTTAAGTAAAATAGTAAAACTAAGTGGATGTTACAATGATGAAAAGCAATCTTGATATTTGTTTCCAGACATGAACTGTGCCCAAGTACACTTCACTGGAATAAAGATTCCGTACAACTACTCAACACCACACTACTAGCATTTACTCTCTATTGCTAAGTTATGAAAACAAACTAACAAAGTTTTGTTACTAAATGACTAAATGACTGAAATGTGTCCAATATCATATTCTATATTAAGATTTAATGTTCTATTTGAGTACCCTACCTAGTTTTATGTAGACAAGAGTGCAAGTTTTTGCAATACTTGTATTGTGTTGGTTATATATCTTGAGATACATATTTTAATTGAGAAGATCTTTTCTTTTATAATAAATCAAATCTTCTTATGACTAGATAAATCCTCTTGATGTCTTCTCTTGTATTATGATTAATTTATGGGATGGTGTTGAACCCCAAAAAAATATTAATAATGAGCAAAAGAAAAAAAAATGTAGAGTACATCACATGTTTGACACCCACTAAACAACATCAAAAAAATATAGCAAGAAAAAAATTTATGATTGATTTATATTATTTATCAAGATCAAGAAGCTCCCCTTTGGCATTTTGACTAAAAAAAGGTTACCAAAGAAGCTTTCCTTGTTATGACATAAAAATTTATTTATTGTAATGAAGAAGGCCCCTTGGCCAAAAATCAATTATATGACTTAGAAGTACATATGATCTAATTTTAGGAAAGGAGGAAGTATTGGAACTCAAAACTTTTTTTTTAAGGACATTATTCACCCTCAAGATATATAATCAAATTATAAGTCAGCATTGCATATTAGAATCAAACCCATAACTTGGAGCGAGGGTTCTATCCCAAACAATGCCCTTGATGACTCACTAGGATCAATGTTGTTAACGCATTGGTTCGGCACTTCGTGTGGGGGGGGGGGGGGGGCAGAGGGGGGAGCAAGCTACACTTGGTCCGTTGGGAGCAAGTCGCGCGCCCATGAGACGCGGGCAGCCTGGGAATCACGACTTTCGAGGATGAGTTAATGCTGGGGTGGCAAAGGCTCGTCCTCCGGCTCGCGCAGCCACATCGGGACCCGGCCCCCTGGATCGATGTCATTAATAATAAATACGTCCGTTGGGAGGTGACGACGCGGGACTCCAAGTCCTGGCAGATGGTGGCCCAGCACGCGCGCGACATGCAGACCTCGGGCTGGGCGCATCTTGAGCCACGCGCCATCATGGAGGCGAAATATCCCCGAAGTGGCACGTGGCGGCAGGTTTGGAAAGGGAGACTGCCAGAAAAAATTAAATTTTTTCTGTGGTTGCTACACCACGACGCGTTGCCAGTCCGGAATTTATTAAGGCGGCAGGGGATCATCGAGGCGGACACTTGTCCGACATGTGGGGGAGATCGTCGCACACTTTGTGCACGATTGTCCCCGCACGCGCGACGTGTGGCGCGCGGCCGCTGTGCCC
>MNCI01009104.1:228056-248307 GCA_015680685.1 Gnetum montanum | reverse complement strand
GGGGGCGCCGGATCCCTGTCCTTTGGGTGCTCACGTCGTGTGGGGTCGTCAGGCCCCGAGGGCGCGGCGCCCACCCGAGTGGCAGCCCTGGATGACCTCCGCCCCCCCGGAACCCTCTCCTTCCCCACGGCCTCCACGTGGAATGAGGAGCAACGGCAAAAACTGATGGCGGAGGCCAGGGAGGCGGAAAGGAGGGAGTGGGAGGCGAAATGGGAGGAGGCCCTGGCCCAGGCCCGCAACGAATTGGAAGCCCAGTTCCAGGCCAGGGAGCAAGAGAGGGCTAGACACCAGGACCTCATGACGGAAGCGGCAAAGGCCAGGCTTGCCGACGAAATCAGAGCCCAGGTGCGGGAGGAGCTTGCACAGGAGGCGGAGTCCCAGAGACAGCGGCAGCAGGCAGAGCAGGAGGAACAGACCCGGCTTAGGGAGAAGGAAGAGCAGAGACAACGGCAGCTCGACCGTGCCCACGAGCATAGCGCCCGGCAGTGGCTGCGGGGGGGACGGTGCCCATACCTCATGTTAGGTATTAGCAGCGAAAGTTCCTGGGGTCGCCTTCGCAGGCACATCCGCCGAACCTCGGCACAGTGCCACCCTGACGCCGGAACCTCCACGGATGACAGGAATAGAAGGTAGGCGGCCATGCAGGGTCTCCAGCAGGCTGCCAGTTTCATGGACACGGAGGAGCACCGCAATACCTTGGATTTCCTACATGAGCTGATCCGGCCCGATTGTGCCTGTAAGCAGCTCCCCACCAACCCCTAAGGTGGTGGGGGGTCCCAGTCTCCGGTTTCTGTTTGAGTTTACTGAGTTTTGTTGTTTCTCTCGGGGGGGCGCCCCCCCCGGGCCTCCCACCCCCCCCGGTGGGGTCACCGCCGGCGACCCCCTCTTGTAATCTTGTGTAACATATTTTGATCTTTCATAATAGAATCCCGAATACTTTCTCAAAAAAAAAAGAAAAATATTTTAAGATACTTTTAACATGAAATCTCTCAAAGATCATGAATAATAATAATGAGGTGTTATCCTAAGGTAAGATTCTTAATTTGAAAGCTCAAAGTCATGAGTTCCATTTTGGTGGGCAATGTTGAGTTATAAAGTTCTAATTGATCCTAAACATCATGAATAAAAATTAACCTCTTAAAGCTATTAACTTAATGGAAAGAAATTAAAGGACCTCCAAATCCCTTTATGGTATAAAGAAAACGCTTATTTAAAATTTCACTTGCATTTGTGAAACCCCAAGGTATAGTACCAACCAAAGAAGTAAAATTCAAAGACTTGCACGGTAATGTGTTCAATTCTTAACCTTGTATTCAGCACCAGGGAAGTGGAACGTAGCACACTGGGTAATGGGTCTTGCATTCTATTTAGAAATCAAATTGCGACTTGAACTAATTTTATATTTAAAAATTAAATACAAAACTAAACGAATTTTATATTTAATAACAGTTAAAACCCAAAATGCTCCATACCGTAAAGAAGGTTGGGAGCTCGATCCTATTACCGCTTCTTACAAGTAGTAGCCTTATGGTACGTATATAAGTATGGTTGTGTTTCTAGCCCCAAGTTTCTTTCCTTTTTTCTTTAATAAAGAAAAAAACCACTATGGTAGGTCTTCTTTATTTAAATAAAAAAATGCTCTCCCAGAGTTAAGCCTCACAGACATCCGTATAAATGCTTTTCCTTAACCTGAGCGCCCAGCAATCCGTGCATTTCGATTTCAAAAACCTCACACCTTAGCCCAAGCTCAAGCACAAGCACGCAAATTCCATGTGAAAGTTGCAGTCGCTGAATTGCAGTCAATTTCAGTAGTAATCCAAGCTAAGTCGGGCGCCTGCAGCTAAAACCGGCTTGAATTTTGACATGGATCCCTCGTGCTCGGTCTCGTCTGCTTCAGAAATCGCTCGACAGACATGGGAAATGGAGAACAACATCTCTGAGGTGGACAAGATCTATTACTATGACGAAGCGGAGCAGAAAAAGATTCAGCAGGACAAACCTTGGACGAAAGACCCCAACTACTTTAAGAAGGTTAAAATGTCTGCTCTGGCTCTGTTGAAAATGGTGGTGCACGCTCGCTCTGGTGGAACAATCGAAGTGATGGGTATTATGCAGGGTAAGATTGAGGGCGACACCATTATTGTTATGGATGCTTTTGCTCTCCCTGTCGAGGGTACTGAGACTAGGGTTAATGCCCAGGACGAGGCTTATGAGTACATGGTTTCCTACGACCAAATCAGTCGCCAGGTCTTGAATTTACCGCCTTTTTGAATTTGATTCTTTGCTTTCTCTTGCCGTTTTTCCGATTTGTTTGGGTGTTTTGAAAACTGGGTTTGATGTTTTGGGGTTTGTATGGTTTGTTGAAGCATTTTTCGATAGTAGTTATTATGCCCAGGATATTTAGGCAATGCTTAAATAGTTTAATTGTGGGGTACAGCATGTTCAAATGATGCAGAAAGTTGTAATTAGATCTTTTTCCGGAAGCTTTCAACGCAGATTACAGCAAAATAGAGTATATTGCAAGAATCATCATAATGCAGTGATGCAGCAACGGAAACAATTACATACTCTATGTTGTGAATAGCAGGCTCTTCTGAGTACCCCACCAAATGTTATTTGGGTAGTGGATGCATCACTGAAGATTCCATGCAAACAGCGGAATTGAAAATTTGTATTTTGTTTGAAGGAAGTGATTGAGTATATTATGCATGAGAAGCTGTACTAGTATCGAACTTGCATCATTATATATTTAGTCGAGCTAAGCAAGGAGTTATTTTTGTTTTTTCGAATGGCTTAGTCGAGCCAGGTTTTGAATTTGATGGTACCAATGTTGAGCATTGAACATGTATGTACACAATGATTTGAAAAGATGAAACTTGCAGAGGGACAATGTTCATTGTTAGTCTGAGTAGCTTTGTTATGAGCATCTATGATTTATTAGCTTAGTTAACCAGCTGTTTTTATTGTATTTTAATTACTTCAGAATTACAGAATCCATAGAAAACCATCCATTAAGTTTTTGTTGATATTAATTCATTTTATATCCCTTGGAGAACCAGGTCTTCCAGCCAGTTTTACCGTCAGATTAAAAGACAGACAGCTTTAAACTTTCAAGATTTTTGAGATAATGAGCTCCTTTCAAAAAATTTGTTATATTAAACAAATAGCGTTTTGTTTTGTTTTTCTTCGTGGACATGGTTTTATTGATGTAGTAGAGATGGCCGATTAATATTTACTCAGGTGATGCGTTTGGAAAACGTTGTGGGCTGGTATCATTCACATCCTGGCTATGGTTGCTGGCTTTCTGGTATCGATGTCAGCACACAACTGTCTAACCAGCAATTTCAGGAGCCTTTCTTGGCTGTTGTCATAGATCCTACAAGAACTGTGTCTGCAGGAAAAGTTGAAATTGGTGCTTTTCGAACATATCCTCCTGGACACAAGCCAGCTGATGAACCAATATCTGAATACCAGACAATCCCATTGAATAAAATTGAGGATTTTGGGGTGCATTGCAAGCAGGTATATTTTGATGCTCTCTACACATTTGCTTTTTCTGTTTAAACATGTACAAAATTGACACCCAAGCTTGTTTGTGTTCTGTCTTGCAGTACTATTCCCTTGACATTACTTATTTTAAGTCTTCTCTGGATTCTCATCTTCTGGATTTGTTGTGGAATAAATACTGGGTTAATACCCTCTCATCTTCACCACTGTTAGGAAATCGGGATTATGTTGCTGGCCAAATATTAGATCTTGGTGAGTTTTATTATATTTCCTTTATTGTTATTTCTAGAATTATAGGAGAAATTGATCTGATTATAATGCTTGTGAATTAGTGTTACTTTATGATCATTTACTTGCAAGTGCTATTCATATTCCTGCAAAAGCCTTTTTATCTATTTTATAGTTTTAATGTTAGAAATGAAGGATTTTAACTTGCCGCCTTCTAGTACCGCGTGCACCTCCTATCATATGTTATATTTTACCTTTACAACTATTAGAAATCTGTACCAGAAAGTTACTGATCTGGACCCAAGGAAAATCTCTAACATGAGTGTCCATGTCAGACTCATTTGAGTTTTCATGATTTTGGCCGAGAGGCCAATATGTCTTGTGCGATGGGGGGAGTGGGGAGTGTATTTTGTCGCCCTCCACATCATGCGCCATGTAACATCCCACGATGGAGAAAAACGCGATGGAAAGTCCACGCCATGGAAAAAAAACGCATGCCATGGAAAAAAAACACTATGAATCAAAGTAATAGAACTTTTTATAAGAATTATTATTGAATAACATACAGTCGTTTTGATTTTGGTTTTCAATATGAATATCAATTCTCAATGAATCAATTTGAGATTTTATTAATTTGTAAAATATATAAGATTCTCTTGGCCAAATAATAGATATATATTATAAATATATAGCTAAACTAGTATGCCTTTAGGTTCATGGTGCACACAGAATGTCTACTACAAAATGTGAAACTTAAAATTTTTGAACAAAAAATTGAGACTGATTTTTTTGACAGTGCTATTTTCCTTTTAACTAGCAATTGTGTAATTATATACTTTGTATAGTTCAAATTTTTAATTTTAAATGGTCTTCTAAGTTTGGTGCATTTTCCTATCATAATTGACTTTAGAACTATTTCATTAAACTTACAATACTGGCATAATTCTTTTTTACTCTAGGATGTTAAATTTCTTTATAATTTTAATCTGTCAAATTCCTTCCCACAGCTTAATTTACTTTATATTGTATTTTCGTCCTATTTGGTTACATAAGTTACCAGTTTGACATGGCAATCAGGACTTGGAGTTGGCGATATGCATTTTGGTTTACAGTCATATAATTTCAATGGCCACTTAAAATACTTAAAATACATGCTAGGAGTTTTTAAGATTTTCATAATTGTAGTATATGCTAGGGATTTGAACTGTTTAAAATTTACGGTTAAAAACAAATTTATGAAAATTTAGAACATAGATATGTGCAGTGCCATACTTCAACAAATTAATGTTTATCTAATCTAATTGTATATTTTGTCTTGATCACAGCGGAGAAATTAGAACAAGCTGAGAACCAGCTAGCGCATTCACGTATGAGTTCATTTATGATTCCTCCTCAAAGAAGGAAAGAGGTATATTTGCTTTTTGTATTTTTTATTTATGCATGGATATTGGTATTTTTCACATCTGAATTTGAATTCACATCCTAGCATTCAAGTTGTTTTTTAAATTACTTTTTTTTGTTTCAATTTCTTAGAAAAAGCACCATACTCTTTTACGAATATCATTTTCAAGTACTTAAACAGCATCTGTATACATCTGCAGGTTTTGACCTTTTGATTTGTCCTAAAAATTTATCCAATCGCTTTTTGATTTTTTTCTATTGATATCAATGTTTTTTTAAAAGATTTTGTCTATGATTTTTCCTATTCTGTTGGCTCTATAATAGCAGTTGAAATTTTATCAGCTGTACTTAAATCTTAGAATAGTCTAGTATTTCATTGACAGTTTTTTAATAGGACAACTTAAGTTATAATTACGAGAAAAACTTTTTGTAGTGTTGGATCTAATTTTTATAGCAGATAATTATTCTAGAGTTCACATCTGATTTGATCCTTATTGGTTAGTGGATCATACTGTATTGTACATTCTATTCAGGAAAGACTAGATTAATCTAAGCTCATTATTTAAAGTCGAGTTCAATTTGTAATCCTTGCTTTGATGACAAACTATTCAAAGAGCCTAGTAAAGATGCCGTATTGTTTTGAGCTTGTCGCTAGGATTTTTGCATTTCTTGAGGTCTTAACATCCTTTGTTTGAGTTCAAACCCTGACAAAGTTTTTCATTATATAAAATTATAAATGATTGTAAGGTCGTGTTTACTCATGATAAAAACAGTTAACTAGTGTTTTGGCATTTATGATTTTTGCTGCATTTATATTATCTTGCTTGATTTGGAATTAAGACTTTGTGAACTTTTACAGGAAGAGTCTCAACTTGCCAAGATTACAAAGGATAGTTCCAAGATCACTGTTCAGCAAGTTCATGGTCTTATGTCACAAGTGAGAAATTTGTAATGGTGTTAGCTCAAGATTATGTTTTTTTCCCGCCGTTATTTTGTAATGTTTTCCATTTTAATATTTCTCACAGAAGTATTCAATATGTTTTTGATCAGGTTATTAAGGACATCCTGTTCAACTCAGTTCAGAGGTCAGGGAAATCTGGTTCTATGTCTGTGGAGGGCTCATGTCCGGAGCCAATGATCGAGAACTGATCTGCAAACTGCAGAACCCTATAAATGAGTTTTATTGTCGCGAACTTGATATTAGCGTTACCAATATATTATCTTTGATGATGTACAATATGCAATGACATTGGTCCCTTTTGAAACTCATTGTTGGTGTTGGCAAGGAAACCGTAATTCATTTGTCTACGTTCTTATGCTAAGTTGATTTATTAAAATTTGAAATATGAAAGAAAGTCACCATGACACTTTCGGCAGGAATCAGCGAAGATGTTTATACTTTGCTTTCTAAAAAATTGATGCTTTTACTTTTCTCTGGTGCTAATACATCAATTTCACCATGCATACAATTTCAAGTATGTAATAGGTTTTAATTGATGCGCTGTGACTCGGGCTGAAACTGAATTTTTGAAAAAGATATACGTGATGTTTAGCACTTGGCAACTTGCAGCTTTTATCTTGCATAATTTCCATTCTAATGGGTTGCATATGGATAAAATTGAATTTTCGGTTTTCAAATAGATTTCTACATTAGATAATGGCAAATCTGTCGAAAGAGCCATACCTAAGAATAAACAAGCATGACAGACGGTAATGTTAGTTTTCCTGTTGAAATTCTTCAGAGTGTAAAAGATTGGTGGCATGGTAAACATCTTTGCCAGAATTTTCAGCGAAATTCTTTGCAGCGTTATATCTATCTTGTGATTTTGTTGTGTTTTTTACGTTGAATAGTTTGTTTAGGGTTTTTTTTTTCCCAACAAAATGAAAATCGCCTGCCCATTACTGTATTTGTTTCAGTTTGGTCTTAGAGAATTGTAATAAACAAACGCTGCTATTATCGTGGTAGACAATTGGCTGGCGTAAACCATATTGCGTTATTGTCAAACTGCTTCACGATTTCTTTATTGAATGCATTTTGCAACTTTTTGCAATTTTATCACCCAAAAATAGATGAAACTAATGATCCGCACAGAAAGTGGGGTCATACGTCTAAGGTCTACTATAGCGTGGTACCGTGCTACAGTTAAGCCACTTTACAACAGAAACCTAAAAAGCAACAAGCCACTGGATGCACAGAGGTGAACAGTTACAGTTAGCTACTGGAAAAGTTCCAGAGAAATATAGATTCTGAAACTTTGTTGGGGTTTTGGTATTTCATCGATGTTACATGGTGGCCACTAGCAAAGCTTTCAAGTTCCAAATTCCCATCCAGAATAGTCCAGTACGAAAGGGAACCATGTCAGCATTCCACTTGAACCCTACATCTGTGGACAAAAGCAATCTTGATGAATCATATCGGTTCTCTTTTAGCTGGATTCTTTGCCAAGATTTTGTTCTAGGCAGGGGGTCAAATCACATTCATTTCTGGTCCATTACAAACCTCACCAATTCAGCATATTTCATCTTCAGCTTTTTGTTTGACTGCTATAATCTAATGCTCTATTTCCATCACTAACTAATTAACAATCATGTCCACGTTATGATTGTTGCTGCATTTTTTCAAAGTCTATATCATGTAGTGATGTCCATTTTCCACCACCTACCCCGGGCAGATATCCAGAATTTCCTCAGTGCCCTTGGGAATTGAGCCTCTCTGTAAGACCTTTTGTTTTTGGGAAGAATCTTTATAAGGAATCGCTGAGGTTAAGTGTTTCTGTGGGTTTTTGCTAAGGCAGGCATCATCAGGTCATGGAAGCAAATTCTCACAGGGAAGGGGTTTTTGTTGTGGAAAGGATTGCAGATACAGCTGAAATTGAGGGCATTAGAGAGCTGTATCATTCATGGCTCATGAACTTCACGGAGGATGCAATTCCAGAAGAAAATCATACACCAGAAGAAGAAGAAGCAGAAGAGGAAGATCAAGCATATTTGTTTGGAAAGAGCCAATCCATGAGGTACAGACGTTTGCCTTCTGTTTCTGGATTTCAAACTGACAGTTCTCGCAGCAACGACCATTGCAGAAGCTTTCGTTTTCAGTCTGGTTTCTGTTTGGAGCATTCAAGGTCGAAGAATAAGAGCAAAAACCGCACAAAAAGGGTTGTGGGGTCCCTAATGGGTCTTTGCAGACAACTCTTGGGAATCTGATCTGATGCACATTCGAAGTTCAAACCTTTGCCAGAGGCTCTGACACTTTTCTCTGGTGCTAATACATCAATGCAGATAATATATCTCCGGTCTTGTTTATGCTTGTTTCTTGGACCGTCCGTCAGTTGGGAAATCGAAATCCATTTCAAATTCCAATTTGGCTTGGTCCTCTTTTCTGGGTTAGATTCCTACACGTTGTTTGTTGCAAGGCTCGTTATAACCAGAAAAATTCATGCAAATTTTGTACCCAAGGGAACTGGGTGTAACTCTCTTTGGAAAACTGCAACTTCTGAATGAGGCAATGTAACCTTGAAATCTTCACTATTCTGATGTGCCTGGTGTTTTTACTTCAGTTTTTTTTTTTAAATTGATTTGATGTTCTGCCTGAAAAGAATTCCCTGGCTGAAAGCAGAGGAAACCAGGTGACTACATTCATCGACTCATAATGTACTCGCTTGAACAAGTATTTGAGTTCAACGTGGAAGGGGTGGGCTGTCAGGGGACGTACAAATGTGCAATAAATACGATTGGGACTTGAATTATACAAAATTTTTCCATGTAAAGAAATGACTCTCGGTTTTGGTTAGGTGGGTTAGGTACAAGACAATGATGCCATGGCAGGAAGGTGCATGGGATCAAGGTTTCATTTTCAGCAGTTCATCATGTTTGCACGACTGATTTGGAAATTGCAGTCACTGCTCACGGCCTTGGTCAACACTTTACTGCTTAGTTATTCGCATTAAACTTCAATGATATTTTTAGTAATATTTATTGGGAGAGAAAATAAAACCTTGCTTTGGGTAGAAACCACCGGTAATGAAAAGACAAGCGTCGCTCTTGTCTGTTATTGCATGCCCAAACATGGTCACTAGATATGTTATTGTAGAGTAGAAGTATTCACAAAGCTTTTCTGCAGCTCCTTGGGAAATACATTTATGTTTCCGTAGTGAATTTAATTTTTTTATGTTAGTAGATTTGATTTTTTTTCAATTTTTCTTCAGGAGATTTGATTTTTTTAGAATTCACTTATGGAGGATTTTATATTACTCCCCTCTTCTTCAACTAATATTGAAATTTTTGCTTCTTTTATTGATGTGGAAATTTATGTTGATTCTCAAAATGCAGATTTATAAGCTTGTTAAAAAAAGAAAAGTTGTGACACCTTCTTGTAATGATGTTGATGCAAGAAAGACATCTAATTTTGTTCTTCCTAATGATGTTTATGAGTAGTTGGTTGCTAATCTTTCATCATAGCATGTGTTCATTCAAATTTTGAGTTAACAATGAGTTATAAACCTCTATAAATCTTGTGGTTATCTACCTTGTAATTGAAATTTTGTTTTGAAGTTAAATGATGTGATGAAAAAACATGATATCCAAGTCCTTCATGCCAAGTATTATTCTTGTTTTTTTTTTCTTAGTTAGTTAGACAACACTTTGACAGTGCAACATGCTTTAGATATAGGGTTTTTTCATATCTAAGCATGCAATGTTAATCATTTGTAAGTGGACTCTAGATTTTGATGTCCAATCTAAAGAGTATGCTAAAGTTCCATGCTTTATGGTCTTTTATACATAAGCATGTAGTGTTAATCATTTGTAAGTGGGCTCTAGATTTTGATGTCCAATCTAAAAAATATGTTAAAGTTCCTTACTTTATCAAGTTATATAATGTTTCGTTGATTTCTTTTAGAAATTTGAGTAGGAAATTATTAAACTTCTTGGTCCCATTAAGCATATAGAGTTTATTTCTATAACTTTTGGTTTTTGCAAACATTTTTTTTGGTTGAAATCAACCTTCTTATTCATAAAAAAGAATTGATATTACAAACATGGGGAAAGACTTATATTTAGCCAATTACACATTGTAATCTTCCTAATTCTTGCACCTTTTGCCATCATGAAGGACATTTATTTAATGCTTGTCTTTTTCTACTTAATAAACAAGATTTTGAATAAAGCAAAAAATGTGTTGAAGTTGGAGATAGGAGAAATCAATATGAAGTTGAAGATTGGAAAAAACAATATGAAGTTAAAGACATGAAAAATCAAGTTAATATTAACACTAAGAATAATCAAATAGAAATAAAGTATCTAAACAAGACAAAAGCTCACGTGTATAATTTTATTGGTACTAGAGAAAGTATTAACCAACTTTGATGGATTGTAAGGCAAATTTTTCTATAGCTAACAATAATACTATTAACTCAAAGATTAAAACTAGTGTTCATAAGAAGGTTAGACTTGGTGGTGAAGATTCTTGATGTAAAATCAATAACAAGCAATGAGGTGAAGATCTTCCATAAGTGCTACCACTTTCTTGCTTTGATACAAATATTAGTATTAAGTCATAGATCTCTCTCTTGAATCATTTTGTTATTTTAAGTTTAAGCATGGATGTTGACAAGTGATGTACATTTTTTTAGGATAGGAATCTTCCTCCCTACTAACAGTTAGTTTTTTACTTATTTTTTCAAAATATCAATGAAGGCTGTACACCTAAGTAGAAGTTCTAAAATCAAAATGTTTTTTCTTTTCATATTTTTTTTTCAATGATGTCTACTTAGTGGCAATCTTGTTATGTACTACTCATTATCAATGTTTTTTTAAGGGTCAACATACTAGTTATGCTATTACACATGAACTAACATCTCACACTTGAGCATGATGCAGTATGCCATAAAATTTGAAGTGTACATATCTAATGCTATTGTACATGAGCTAACACCTCATACTCATCCTTAATAGTGTGTATGCTATAAAAACTTAAGTCATTCATCTAGTTATTGATGGGACGCGATATCGCGGTGCGCCACAAAGTTTATAAATAAGAGGCGGCTCTCCCTTGTTTTCCATCCTAGGCTTAGACTGTAGTGAAACTCTAGCAGTTTAATCCCTCCAGAGATAGAATATTTTCCATGTGCTCGCAGTAGGAACTCTAAAGTGAACGGATCTTTATTTGAGCAAATATTGTACCTGAACACATGTTTGTGTACGGCAATAAAGATGAACTTCTTGGATAAACCTTGCAGTGCATGGAATAGGCTAATTAGGACTTTATTTATTGTTATTTATTGTTTTTCCTTTAAATGCTTTCTTAGGAATTAATTCTCTCTCAACCCTTCTCTCCTAGTTAAGTGCCTTAGTACGACCGCTTCGANTGAAAAATACAAGTAAGTCTGGGAAGACAACGAATAATTAACCTTGAGTGTTCCATGAGGCGTGTAAGCACTTAGTCTGCGGAGTTCGACCGGATCGTGCGTGTTACGCTCATATTCATATGGTTGAGTGTAGGGGTACCTGGCCACTCATCATTGACGCTGTTGCCGGGGACTAAGTGTTTGTGCGCTAAGTAGAACATAAGAGATCATTCACATCGTTGGGAGCTTAAATGAACCTTAGGTTTAATTAAACGAAAATTTATATAATGGTTAAATAGCACACTGAATAAGACACAATGTCTTCTTCTTCTTCTCATAGAGCATTACACCACCTAGGGACAATACAAGAAACAATCGGCAATCTAAAACACATAACCAAAATCAGCCAATTCCTCAACAATATAGGATGACATATACTCATCCCGATGAGTATATCCCCAAATTTACTTTTATCCTTCATTAGGATGAACAGATGCGCTGGAGAGACTTGCAAGGTAACATTGTGTTACCTCTAGATTGTGCAGTCCCCAACATGCTCCTCCGTGCTTTGGCACAAATTGGCATGACTCAGCTCTATGCTGAATACGTTAGAGGTGATTTTGACACAAGGGATTACTATCCTACAGCCGCACAACGTATGAGGGACTTAAGGCAGGAGAGACAACATACACTGTTGAAGGGCAAAGAGGTCCCGCATGTCCTAAGTGAAATGGGAGATGGTGAACCACTTATAACGGGTTCTCTATCGAAAGATGTTCCTCCTCCTAACGATAGTGAGGAGGTGGGGTATTAGAACCTACACTCCACGATACACAACCCTAGTTTTGATCCCCGTGAACACCAACTGTTCACTGAGGGAACAACAACACATGACAAGGATGGGCACTCAGATCGTCATCACGAACGGGGCCGAAGCCACAGAAGAGAAGGTAAGAAACATCATCATGGCGATGGTTCTCCTTCTTATTCCCCTTCATCACATCATTCACCCTATCCTTCCACATCAGGGCGCAGTCATAAAGAGCATAATGGTGAGGATAGAGGTAGGCAAAATGAGAGACCTCGACAAGAGAGTCGAGAGCGAGGACAAGGGAATGAACAAAGGGAAAGTAGGGAGCAACATAGACATCATAGACGTCATGAAAGAGATGATCATGACGAACCCATACTTGCCACCTGAAGCATGCTAAATATAATGGAGGCAGTGAGAATACCAACAAGGTATTTAAAAGATAGTCAGATCAAGCGCTTAGACATGAACAATATCCCATGCTTCGAAGGGGGATACAACACGAATCTGCAAAATCATTTACAGGCATTTCATGATGCCTATGCCTTGCAAAACATAGAAAACGAGTGGCAGAAACTAAAGTTGTTTCCCAGGACACTCATCAAGGAAGCAGAGAGTTGGTACCGGTCCTTAGAGCCGAAAACCATTAGGAGGTGGAGTACGATGTTAGAACTCTTTAATGATAAGTATCAGACGTACTCCAGAGTGTCTAATTTGCGTAAGCAGATCCAAGGATGGAAGCAAGGTACTCATGAACCCTTGGATGCTGCCATGGGCCGCTACCATGCATTGTTACATCGTTGCCCAGGCCATGGTTATGCACAGCGGGATCAACTCCGCCACATCGTAGATGGGCTAAGGTACGAAACTAGGAGAACCCTTAGGACTTATGCCCATGGGAGACTATCAGAACTTAGATCCCATGAGATTCATCGATTGTTGGAACAAGTAGCCAAAGAAGAAGGGAAGCTACGAAAAAGGGAAAGTGCAGAAGAATATAACCTTGATCCCTCTCTTCAAAAGATGGGAGTGAGATTCTGCGATGAAGAGGATGAGTCACCACTTGAAGAGTTGGTGAATAGAAAAACCTTGCCACTTCAGAAGCTAACGACGGAAGTAGCGGCTAAGGTAGATCAGATACAGGACTCCTTGGATAGTAGACTTGAACTTGTCCTGAAAATCGTAGAGGAGTCTAAGGAGGAACGAAGTAGTGACAAGGACAAGAAAAAGCAGAGAGATTCAGGCCCTGCACGTGACAAGGGTAAGGGGAAAATAACTATCTCCAATGAGGTTGTGGATTCGGACACAGAAGATGACGGTGGATGTGAAATATGCCAATATGACCATCCTAAGGGATGTTGTCCAATCATCTTACATCTATAGGAGTTTGGGGTGTATGCACTGAACCTGAGACTCAACAGACGACAGACACCCCAAAGGTTACCTTATACTCAAGGTAACCCAAGACAGTTCCACCAACCGTTGACGTACTATCCAAGTGGAACTCCACCGCAACCCATCGGACAACATTAGCAGTGGCAATACCCACAGTCATGGGGGGTGCCATTGCCGAAACATCAATACCCTTACCGACAGCCCAATCCATATGGATACTACGTGTAGCAACCGATTTCTCCAAGTGACTCCATGGGTCACACAACTCCCCAACGTCACTACCAAGTTTGGGAGTACTTTAGAAGGACTCCTTCTCCTCCAGGAGATGCTCTATACCCATACCATCCTCCTACTCCATCCACACCTCTTCCACCGGTAGTTCCCATACCTCCTACTCCAACAATGCAAGGGAAACTCCCTACTCAACCGCAACAACGAAATGCTACGAGAGCCATAAACATCCAACCCGTTGCTGGTTCGGACAACCACAAAAAGAGAAGACCTTTCTTCAGAACCAAAATCCCAAACAAGCTCTCACAACAACAAGCGGTTGAGCCTGTGATCACTCCTCTAGCACACAAGGCTTTGGAGCTTCCTTCTGTCCAACAACAGAGCTTAAAGCATACGGTTATGTTAACACATACCGTAATCGACTGGATCAAGGTAGGCCACTTCCTAGGAAACTATCTGACCTTGGAAGTCCCTTAATCTATCTCCAAGTTGCAGGGAACGAACCACATAATGCTCTTCTTGACTTAGGTTTCAGAGTCAATTTAATCTCACGAGAAATGTATCAAGCCTGGAACCTGCCCCAACTTAAGAAGAGCAACATTCAATTAGAGATGGCAGACCAGTCCATCACCATTCCCTTGGGATTGGTGGAGGACATCATCACCACTGTGTGTGGTTGGTCATACTCAGTCGATTACTTGGTGATTGAAGTTAACAACAACGAAGGGGACTTCCCAATCATAATGGGAAGGGCATGGCTAAGCACAATAGATGCATGCCTAGGGATTCACGATATTTCCTTGGAGATATCTAAGGTAAATATTTATGGAGAGATCGAGAAGAAGAAAGTTCCATGCATCACATACAGTGATTCGTCGGGTGATGACATGGAGGAATGCTCCACATCTCCTCCATGCAACAGGTGTGCCCTTGAAACTCGGAGACAAAGATGCCTGTATGTAGCAACCACATAACAAGTAGTAGACACCCCGTGGTTGATAGCTAGTTGAAAGAGCAAACCGACATGCATGGAACGAACTGGGGAAATAACCCATGCCAACAATGAAGGCATAGATACCTTGAAATATGAGCATTGCCGACTTTCACCCCTTAATCTAAGAACATCAATCAGGAGAAGTTGAACACTTTTGAAAAATTTAAATAGGCGCTCATTATTTCAGATCTCTCCCTTTCCATTCAGTCATGGGGGAGATGGCCACTTATGCTAATCATTTGGGGGCCCTCAGTTCTCTTTAATTTTTTTACACATTTTTTTTACACATTTTTGTTTTCCACATTTTTGTTTTACACATTTTTGTTTTACAATTTCTTTAACTCTTCTTGTTTTTGTTTTACAACATCGTTATACTTTTCCATTTTGTGTGTGTGCATGTGTGTGTTATCCACCTTGTAAGTTTGTCACCCAATAAGTGTTCTTCATGATGGTATGAACTGTGTTTATATTGATTGCTAATGTTTGGTTTTTAACTTTAAGTCATGATGTTGATACTAAGGTATGTTTCTTTTGATATGGCAGGCAATGAGTTCACTTCATCCATACATCCACCAGTTTCTATGGTCTCTCTCGGCTTGGAAATGTACAGTCCTTTTCTAATAAGAACTTTAATGAATCGGTGACTGGGCATTTCTCAAACTAAGGAAGGACTCAAGGATTGAAAAGGGTGTGACTTCAAGGGAACTTGATGCATTTGTGTTGGCCATTCTCTTGGGTGCTTGGATGTCTTCTTCTTAAGTTTTCTTGCCGCTTCGATGTTACCCAAGTATCAGGAAGTTGAGCAATAAAAATAACAAAGTCTTTGCATGGTGTGGTTCTCACGCATAAACACATAAAAAAAAACTGTGAGAATTCAAAGCACACCCCTTAGACGAAATAATTCCTTGGGCTACAATCACTGGTTATGGAACTAAAATAAAAACGTTCCCTCTAACTAAGGCCCTTCTCACTTTCCATTCTCTCTTTTGTTTCGTCGGAATGGTGGTGGCTCTTGGGTAACGACATTCTTGTTACTTCAAGAGGATGGATTGGCTGAATGCATTAATGCGAAGTCACTGGAAGTGATTTGTTGAGGCCGAACTTGGAATGGGACCTGCTAAGTCACATTAATTATAAACTACACAAGGGGCTGTACACCACCTTGTTCTTGGGATTCCATTCCATTCTCTTTCCTCCATCATTCTATTTCCATTGTTCACCTCATTACCGGTTATATCATTGGTGTATATTTTGGTTGATGCATTGTTTTCTTTTCGGTAAATTCTTACGGTTAAGACTTTAAATCTTGTTCCAAATGACATTCCCAGAGCCTACGGACTCTTTGAATGTGGGTTTGTCGGGGCATTAAGGGCATGAGCCTACTTTGGGGAGGACCCACCGACATTCCTCTTTGGTGCACCAGTTAAATTCTTTTCCTTAAAATTTTTGCAATCTATTTTATTTTGTTCATTTCCATCTTGACATCCATTTCATCAATGCTATAGTTGTTTCTTTTTCCTCATCTTTCTTGTTCTTTTTCTTTCTCCATTCTAATGCTAACAGAGGTTCGCGATTAGTTATGGGGGTACGGGGCCCAATTTTTTCGATTTTCTCCTAGCCCCTACACCTTCGGTAGTCACCAATATTATATCTCCAGATCCGTATCAGCCATACCACAACCTAGCCAATGGACGTTTCACCGAAGCAAGGTATCAACTACATTGAAATTCATTTACCCTTGTTAATACAAAAATTGTGTTGTGTGTGCAGATGGTAATCATGCAACAAAGGATTGGATATGGAAGGAACACTTGGAATGGAGCAGTGCTGGAAGTAGCTATGCAAGGAGCAAGATCGATGACACGCTTACGAATGAACAACGAAAGGCACAATCTTGGCGTTGGTAGCAACAACACTTCTTTCTCTCTCTCTTTCTTAGCTGCCAAATGAGGCCTGATGTCAATGTAATAAGGTGTTCACTCTTGTTGTCATGAACACCAGTTTTGTCTTGTTCTATAATGATGATCCGTTCACAAGTCATTCCATTAGTTTCATTTTGATTCAATAATCCCATACCTTCCCGATATTATTGTAAAGAACTCGAGGAAGAGTTTTTATTCAATCATGGGGGTATGATGGGATGTGATATCCCTGCAATATCGTGAGCAAAGTCTATAAATAAGAGGCGGCTCTCCCTTGTTTTCCATCCTAGGCTTAGACCGTAGTGAAACTCTGGCAGTTTGATCCCTCTAGAGATAGAATATTTTCCATGTGCCTGCAATAGGAACTCCAAAGTGAACGGATCTTTATTTGAGCAAATATTGTACCTGAACACATGTTTGTGTACGACCATAAAGATGAACTTCTTGGATAAACCTTGCAGTGCATGGAATAGGCTAATTAGGACTTTATTTATTGTTATTTACTATTTTTCCTTTAAATGCTTTATTAGGAATTAATTCTCTCTCAACCCTTCTCTCCTAGTTAAGTGCCTTAGTACGACTGCTTCGAGCACGTGCGTTACGTGTGGTGATCCCAGGAACGACTAGCGTTTGGTAACCACGATTGCATCGGTTCAGGGTGTGAACGGTAAGTGGGAATGGATGCTGATGCTAGGTTAATTCAAACTTAGTTAGTTGGTTAGAGTTAGTTAATTAGTCTCTTCACCCTTCACCTTAATAGCATAGGAGATAAAAACAGAAAAGTTATAAAAATCATATACCTCAGACTTACTTAACCATACACCATGACAAATACAAGTAAGTTTGGGAAGACAACAAATAATTAACCTTAAGTGTTCCATGAGGTGTGCATGCACTTAGTCTATGGAGTTCGACCGGATCGCGCGTGTTACGCTCGTATTCGTATGTTTGAGTGTAGGGGTACCTCGCCACTTATCAGTTATGAAATACCATATTCTTATCATAATCATCTTATAGTAGATCATTTTCTATGTATTTTGGAGTTTTTGAAGGGTGAATTCTCTTAGTGGTTTATTGATCTCGAGACTTTCTAGTAGACTTTTTTCAACAGAATTTTTTTTGGCAAGGAATAATTTGCAAATCAAATACTAAAATCTCTTAGGCTATAGAGACTATGAAGAATTCTAAAGCTTTTGATTTTTTTTTACCTAATGATTTATATGAATCTTTGTCAAAAGATATCACTTCATGATACATATTTTTATAGATTATTAGATTTGGTCACCCAAATAAGAGTTTTATACTAATGATTTAGGCTATCTTTGAATGTTATGGAATTAATGTTTTGCATACCCACTATTTTTTTGAATCTTTTTTGCATATTGAATTGGATAATTCTGAAATAGTTGAGAAATCATTGAATCTTAATTTTTTTTTATAGATTAGTGTAATACTTTTATCTCTTAGGTATGAAAAATGATTTTGATGTACATGATTTTGATTATTTCAAAATTCCTTGTTGGATTGAATTAGAAAATCTTCCTCTTATTTTCCAAAGTGCTGAAAGTGAAATTGTTGGCAGCATTGGCACAATCTTAAAGACATAGTCAAATACATTACTAGACAATGTGCAAAGCTAATACTCAATGTTTTTCCCAAAAAATTACATACTATAATTTGCGAAGATGTTGTAACTATTATCATCATGAAGGCCATATTATTGGAATTTGTCTTATTCTTAATAAAAAGTTGTTTGTGAGGAAAAGAAATAACATTTATTAGAAAAGATAAATAATGGTAGTTTTCAGTAGGAATAAATGAAATCTTCTTCAAACAAGTTCTCAACCTCTTACGAATCCTTTTAATTCTAAATTTGTTAGTAAACTCTTGATATCTAAAGAGAATTCATCTTTAAAGAAAAAGAAATTTTTAGCAAGGACCAACAATGAAAATACTAATGCAAATGGATTTCACTTAGTGCAACATAAAAAGAAGAGGCCTGCAAATACTACTTTCAATTTTAAAACCCCAAAGGTATCTCATTCTCTTTTTACTTCTACTACTATTCCATATGTTTTTTTATTGGACAATGCTTTTTTAAAAATAACAATTTCACTTACTATAATAGAAAAAGAAGAGGCTTACAAATATTGATTTCAACTTAATAACCCCAAAGGTATCTTCTTCTATCTCTACTTTTACTACAGTTTCAAACATTTTTTCAAACAATGCTTTTTCCCCTATTAGTGATATGGATTATGAGATAAACGTTGAGCTTGAAAAATTAAGGATAAGGACGCCCACCTCCACATGTTAATGTTAGTTTTATGATAGAATGTTTAGGTCCTTTGCGAGAGGTCTCAAGCAAAGATTATCAAGGAGTATCTTTCAAACTAATATTTATCTTCAGTTTTTCTTTTCTTGCAAGAAATGAAGATTTTAGTGCATTATATTAGTTTTGTTGGTAAATGCATTTGAAAAAACTACATTATTTTTTTTATTACTTATGAAGTTAATAAATGAGATGCTATTACAATTAATAAAAATTGGACTTAAAAAGTTTGGAATTTTTGTTTTAACAACCTTGGAAGAGTTATTTGGTTAACTTGTCATAGTAAAACAAGAGACTTTAGACTCTGTAATATTTATACTTCTAATAATTCAGGGACTTTAGACTTTGTAATATTTATACTTCTAATAATTCGAAATATCAATTAGAGGTTTGGAAATATCTTTTATCTATGCCTAAAGTTCCTTAAATTATTGGAAGTGATTTCAATATGGTTGAAAGTCATTTAGATAAACTTGATGGTCTTTCACTTAATATGTTTTCTCAAGAAAAAGAACGTGTAAATTTAAAGAAAATATATTTTTTCTAACGTTAGTTCTTTATTCTCACATCATTCAAATGAGAAGCATTATACTTGGTATAATAATCAACAATGAAATGATAGAATTTATTATTAACTTAATAGATTTGACATTTCTAATATGTACTTTTGGAAGCCTACAAGGACTGTAGAAGTATATATAGATGCTACTTTATAAAACCATTTTCTTATTAGTATTTTTTCTTAAGAATTGATTCTTCCTTTTTTTGAAAGCATGAACTTATTTGTATGAATGCTAATATGTTCACAAGACCTAGTGGGGGAAAAATTTTAAAGTCTTTAAGAAATACAAGAAACAAAAATGATGAGTGGCGAGGTACCCCTACACTCAACCATACTAATACGAGCGTTTTACGCGCGATCCGGTCGAACTCCAAGAACTAAGTGCTTATGCGCCCTAATAGAACTCTTAAGGTTAATCAATCGCTGTCTTCCCAAGCTTACTTGTATTGTCACAGTTGTATGGTTAAGTGAGCTTGAGGTATATGATTTTTATATCTTTTATCTTTTTAATGTCTTATGCTAAC
>MNCI01009104.1:162113-225923 GCA_015680685.1 Gnetum montanum | reverse complement strand
AGAAAGTTCGTCTTTATTGTTGTCCACAAATGTGTGCTTAGGTACAATTTTCTCGAATAAATATCCGTTCAGTTTAAGATTCCTACTGCGGGCACATGGAAATTATTCTAACTCTAGAATGGTAAAACTACTATAGTTTGGTTACGGGTCTAAGTCTAAGTGTTTAAAACAGGGAAAGCCGCCTCTTATTTATAGACATTGTGGTGGGCCACGATATTGCATACACAATATCATGGGGGTGGATGCAATATCACATACGCGATATCGCGGCTCATCAAAAAACCTATTCATGACATTGGTTATATTGATTAGTGGCAATGAACAACTTGTAGAGTTAGAAATTATGATAGATGGCTTGGAAATTAATTTGTTAAACGTAAGCATTAAGTTGAAGACGGTCTTGTAGAATCTATCAATCAAATGCTCATTTTTAAGACCAGAATCTCTTTGATTTTGAAACTCAAAACTCCTTGGCTAAAGCTTATTATGCTAAACAATGTTGGGATTGTTTTGAAGCTAAAAGTACTCTCACTAAAAGTCACATGGGTTGGTGAGAATTAAATATGAACCTTGCAAGGAATTTTTTTAAATTTCTAAAAGGAAAATGTCAAGTACCTAAATTGGAATTACTTTATATAAATGATTTCATCTTTATAGATTTTGACCATGTTAATAGTTTTTTAGCAAATCATTTTTTCTAAAGGTTTTAGAAAAGAATCCTTCCAGGCCTCTAGTAGAAATAATTTTCATCTTATAACAAAAGTACATTAAAGTACTCTTGAAGAAGAAATTATAGTCAAAGAAATCAAAGTATCAAGTTTTAGTTTAGCAGATTGTAAATTTCTAGGATCTAATAATTTTCCAATGGAATTTTTTAACAAGCATTGGGACATCATTAGAGATGATCTCTTTCATATTTTCCAAGAAGGTAGTAAAAAAGTTTCTCTTGGGAAAAATATTAATAAAGGTGTGATATTTCTACTTTCTAAGAATGGAGATCTTTTAACATATTGGTAATTGAAGGCCTATTACTCTTCTTAACAATACTTATAAAATTTTAGCTAAATGCATGGATTACCAAATTAAGAAGGTTATAGATAATATTATTATACTTACACAAACTACTTTTGTTAAAGGTAGACATATCTTAAATAATGTTATTAAAGCTTGGTAGTGAATGTAGTGGGCTTTTGATACTAACTTAGACATTGCTTTTATTAAGTTAGATTATGCTAAAGTTTATGATAGGATTGAATGTAATTTCATCATTTCTTATCTTTATAAATTGGGATTTGGTGATTATTTTTTTCATCTTATTTATACTCTGCTTGTTAATGCTAATGCTTAAGTTCATACTAATTTTGGATCGAGTTCCTCTTTTTCTATTTATCAAGCAATTTGTCAAGGTTATCCTCTAGTTCCCTATCTTTTTATTATTGTTGTAGAATTTTTTTTACATCATCTACATTATAATCAATAAAGGAATATCATTAAGGGAATTTTAGTTGATGATGAAGGTACGTAATTACTTAACATTTACTCTAAAGTTGATTTTCTTTAATGATTAACAATTATTTGTAATATATCGATGCTCTTTTAGCTAGAGTGAAGGATTACTACATGTTATCTAGCTCTCATATCAACTGACAAAAATCTGCTATTTATTATAATGCCAATATTAATGAGTGGGTTACCCTCAAGTCTTGTAAAATATTGAAAAAAAGATTGTCTTCAAAATTTTAGAAATACCTTTTTCTTTTGAGCTTAATCTTACTATTTTATGAAAATATGTTGTTGATAAAATTATAGAATAAAAAAGAAGCTTACCCTTGCTTGAAAAGTTTTAGTTATTAATTAGATGCTTCAATCAACTCATGTTTATGCCCTAGTTGTTAGGGTTCTTCTAAAACCTATTAGGATAGAATTGATTGTATCATACATCACCTTCTTTAGTCAACTAAGCAACATTGAAAAGGTTTTTCTAGAGTTTCTCTGGATAATTGCACTAGTAGTAAGAAAGATGGAGGACTTGTCCTCATTAATTATTATTACTAGGATATTTCTCAGTGTAGAAAAATGGATTGCAAAGTGCTACAATGGAGATGATGTTTGGATGCTTCTTTTAAGAAATAGAATTTTACAAGGAAAACCTATAAATGATAAAAGTTGGTCTTCTAATAACTTTCTTTACTCTCTTCTTTTTCCTCAAGTCATTTCTATTCCTAGTTTCCTAATTCTTAAAAAAATTTGAAAAATATGGTGTAAGTTTAGTAAATATTGGGATTACAATCATATTATAGCTTCAAAAAATTGTGCTTAAGTAAATTAGCGTATGGTGGCTTGCCCTTAATGAAGGAGCTTGGGCTACTAATTTATATAGATTGCATACCACTTGAAGCAAATTTCGTATCACTGTAGTTTCTTGTCTACATATGCATAATAGATGGATTACATGGAATAAAGCTTATAGCCTCTATAGTTTAAATAGAAAGACAAAAAAGAATTTTGAAAAATTAGTTTTTAATCTCAAGAATTTATTTAAAGTTCATAATAGTTTACATCAAGATTTTTAAATATTCTTTACAAGGATGACATATCTGTTTTTTATTTTAATTCCAAAGACACATATGAGATCATTACAAGAAATTATTTTATTCATAAAAAATTCAATTAGGCCTAGAAAATGCAATTATCATCATACTTCTAGATTAGGAAAATAAAAGATATTTGGAAAGCTCCTACCTTTCCTAAAATTCATATTTTTCTATGGTGTCTTAATCATCAAGGTCTTCCTATTGGCACTTGTCTTCAATATATGAGAAATATTTCTTCTCAATGTCCTCTTTGTAAAAGTGAAGACTCATTTTCTCATGTTTTTTTGAGTATCTTACTGCTTAGCATGCTTGGAAATAAACATCTAGAATTTGTAATAACTTTCAACCAAGCATCAATGAAGTCATTCTTAATGATTTGCCTACTTTATTTACTTTTTTTTTTCATTTGGAAATATCTTCAACCCCTTTTTCTCTACTCTATTTGGAAGCTTTATTGTGTAGTTATTTTTTCGCAACAAGAGTATAATGATAGCCTCTTTTCAAGAGTTAAATATCATATTTTCAAAGATGTTGATTTTTAGCTATATCTTTTAGTAAAAAAGCTTATAGTGAAAAACTAAAAATTAATTTAATTTATACAGAATTAATTTCCTTTTATTTTGGAGGCTTAAGGATGGGAAGGTTTTAGCTTTTGTTGCTATTTGCTTAATATTTCTAATCGATGTATTATTTTATCTTTAGAGAGAATTTTCTCCTTCTCTGTAAAAGAAGCCCTTTAGTAAGACGTGAAAACTCGTGAGGGTGTTTCTGAACAAGGGTAAGGCTTGATCCTTTTCCTATCCTAGAGGGAAAGGTTTTAAAGATTGATTGTGAAGATGAAAACCTAAAAAGATATATCTAAAAGTATTAGGCCTTTTGTTTACCCTCTCTCTGTAATGATCTGATGTACATTGAATTCTTTTTATTAATATTCATTGTTTGGTGTCCTACTCCCTTCATAGGATCATCCATATTTTGTCTTGATCTCCATATCAAAGTAATAGATTAAATGTCTCATCCTTTGCTCACTTTTTCATAAGTGCTAACAGATGATTTTTCATGTGAGTGGAATAATAAAGCTACATGACATACATCTTGAATACATATACATGCAAACGAAACATTTATATCATTGATAAGTAGTGAGATTCCCTTACACCAAATCATATAGATCACAAGAATTCATGTGCAATCTGGTCAAATTTCGTAAATGGGACTAGAGTGATATCTAGATAGTTAAGTGTTGATTTTAGATTGTTATCATCCCACTTAAACTAGTCGTAGATTTATCACATATGGTTTAGTCCAAAGTGAGGCATATGATTATTGATGTTGTGCAGTTGTGACTAAGGTAGAGGAAAATATAGAAATTAAGTATTTACTTAATCTAATTAATAAAGAGATGATAAATTTTAGGTTGGCCTAAGGATGATGAGCGTTCATCCCTAGCTTGTCATACACATTATGAACTCACATACCCACTACTGAGATTACCAAGCATTATGCTACCAAGTGAACTAAGTAATAAGGCTATTGTGATTGCCAAGCGAATAACTATTTTTACTTGAAACTGGTTGCTCATTTTGCCAATTGATTAATGTGCATGAAAATGTAAATAATAACTAAGTACATATAAAGTAAATTACATTGAAAGTAAACCTATTCTATGTCAAAGTATTGCAATGATATGCATCAATCTTGATCTTATTGCTATTCATGGAATGTGTCCAAGTATAATGCCACTCAAATTGACTCAAATTCATATTGTGGGCACTTACTAACTATTTGCTAAGATTATAGAACAAAAATTGCAAGAGTTTAGCTACATTACTAATCAAATGGTACCAAATATGTGACAGATGCTTGCATATTTATAGGTAAATATGAAGATTGTGTATGCATTAATGTATCTCAAGCTGTATCAATGGGGATTTATTTATGAGACTACATCCATGTAGCTACGATGTAGTGATGTGATGTAGCCACTAACTAAGATGCATCGATTAATACAATTAACAAACAATGCTTCATCATACCCCCATGAATCATTATAAACTCATCCTTGAGTTATATAAAATGGATGAAGTTCTAGTACAAAAATGGTGGAAAGACCAAAACTTATCCCCGAGTTGTATAAAATGGATGAAGTTCTATGACAAAAATGGTGGGAAAACTAGAATTAGAATGATTGCCATTATAAAACTTGAGTGTCACATTACAAAATTTTATTTAAATGACTATATTAAAAAATGCCAAAAAGACTAGATAAACATCAAAGTTTACAAAATTATAGAAGTTTTTAAAAATCCACCAATGATGAATCTTCATGTTGTCACTAATGATGGTAATTTTTTCAACCCTAGTTGTTATGTTGGCATATTTCTTTTTATGCAGAAATTTTTGAAGAATTGACTGAAATTTCTTATCATCAACCCATGGGTTTCTAGGCAATAAATATATGATGTTTAAGCTTTAATTCGTATATCTACTATTTCTCCATGAGCATGTCCTCCTTTTGGCCTTTGTTCCTTGCCTTGCAAAAGACCTTTAATCTTAGGCATTCATTTAGACATCGTTTGTAATTATCAAAGGATTCATGTTAGTTTTGGCAAATTTTTCCCTCGATAATTAAATCCTTTTTAAATTCTTGGTTAGCTTAAAATTTGAGAAAATTTAACATTTAGGTACAAGATGATTATGAAATAACATTCCCAAGCCTCTGAGGTAACTAAAATCATTAAGTTATTCAAGTCATTTTGATTATTTTATGTATTAATTACCATAATATTCAAAAATGAGGTATTAGAAAAATTTCAAAAAAAGCACATCATTAGTTCTCATAGGAAATTAGGCTAACTCTATGAGCTCTAAAGTTTTGAAACAACTAAAATCAAAGGTTTGGTTTACAAGGTATTGTAAATGCATCAAAATATTGAAAATATGAGGTTTCAAAATGGCCAAGAAATATTAAATTTGGAGGAAATTTCAATATAAAAGTAGTAAAAATCAATAGAAATTAATGAGAAGTAGTCCCAAAATCATGCATAAATTTAGAGAAGTTGCTTATAATGCCCTTGGAGATGTGAGGTTAGTTCAAAGCTATGATCAACAAAAGTTATGTAAGTGGGTCCCTCGAAAGTAGGCTACTCTTATAATTCCCTTGCATAATCATTTTTATAGATGTCTGTGGGTCATGCCTTTATTCCAAACAATACACAACCACCCTAGTGAGGATTCTACACTATACTATACAAAACCATTAGGTGCATAATCACATGCAATAGTGAGGTGAATAATGAGATGCAAAGGAATTGTAGATATTGGGATGTGAGGTACTTTACCACGTTTACAACAAGTCCTTTTGTCATTATGGTTAAGATGACCATCATGTCTATTTGTCTAGGTTTCACATCAAGTCCATACCTTTACCACTAACATAGCATTGTGTCATCTCGAACCTACAACCATGAGACCATTAGGACCACTTGAAAACATCACTGCTCAACAAAAGAAAACAAGGAAGAAGTTTTGATTAATTAATTACTTAAACATTAAATTTTTTAGAAAACTTGTTCATTGGTTAGAGGGTGCCTTTAAGCATATGTAGCATGTCTTTCCAGTCCCATAGCCAGTTCTAATTCCATCAAATGAGTACCTTCAAGCATGGGTAACATGTCTTTCTAGTCACATAATGACATTAGTCAAAGAGACCTTTGGAATTCCTAGAAGTAGGCTATCTTCAGGCATAGGTAAACATGTTTTTCCAGTGGTATCCCATGAATTTTTTTTCTTTTGTAAATTAATTAATTGGTATGCTTTCTTACTAGAGGACTGCCTTCACACATGGGTAACATATCTTTCTAGTGACATGATAAGAAAACACTTATTTAAGAATATGCTTTTATCAAAATTAAAACACAAGTAATGATATAAACAATCGAATAGTACGACCCATAGAGGAAGTATAAAGAATAAGCAAGTTCCCTTGATGACACTCCATTTTCCATTTCTTCTTGGTCCTTTGGATTTTTCTTTAAGGCACAATTAACACGAGTTAATTTTATTTTTATGTGAGAAGAACTATATTGCTTTCATGATAAAGATCTCTTATTTATAGAAAGTGAAGGAATGGATGATGTTGTCTCACTACCATACAATTATTTATCCAATTGTCGTGCTAGCATAGGGCAAAAACCTTAACACATGGTGTAGATTTCTGCATTGATGACTAGAAAAACTATGAAGAAAAACATAGTAAATATCCATAAAACATAAAGTAAATGACCCAAGAAATCATAAAACTATAAAGAAAAGAAAAATAACAAGAAATGGAAAACATATTAAAAATTAGAAAATCTTGAAGAAATAAAAAAGTATCAAAAATAAAAAAATTATAAAATAGAAAGTAAAATTCACTTATCAGTTTTTGATTCAAGATGTTGTATGTTCCCAGGACTAAACTCATGGGTGAGCGTTTGGAAAATGGACTGCACATTCTTTGGATCATACACAGTAGATTTCTTGTTTATCATCTTTAGTAATTTATGTTTTCTCTTAGCCCATTTAATATAGATGGTAATATGATTTTAATCATTTGGAGACACATATCTAGCTAGACTAGAAGGTATTTTTATTTGATATGGTCTAGATATGTTTTCTTTTTTATATTCTATTTCAGTGTTTGGGTCTCTTTGTTCATCAATTTTTTCTAGTGTCTAGTGGAGGTGTAGGATGTTCTTTTGTAAGTTTTCTGTTTGATTCATTTTCTTAGGATAAGAGCTAGTAAGTGGATTAGATGTTTTAATGCATATTTTGGATGGTTTGAAACTTTTACTTCCTAACATCTAGGTGTTTTTTTGGTTTAGTGGCTACTATGTAGACATGGTTTCACACACATAATTTATCCTTAAGTTTGTTGTGGGCTAATATGACGATTGTATTAATGCTTTGAACTTTTAGCCCACAACTATTACCCTTTTGTGATTATAAATAATACATAGGATTTTCTATGTTTTCAAAGTGTCATGTTGAGTTTTGGAGTGGTAATGGTTATTGGCTTTTATGTAGGATTAGGAGGAATTATTTTTGCAAGGAAGAGAGTTGCACTTTATTGGCCTGATACTAGTTCCGATGAGCTAGTAGGTCTACTAGTTTTATTCATATATGTGGGAACCATCCTAAGGAAAGGATATTTTTAAGGTTTATGCTTAGAACTACCTTTTTATGTTCACAACACAAGTAACATTCTTTTGTAAAGGTTGTGGTGTGAATTCCTCTTGTATTGTTGGTGATGGCATATGTTGAAAGGAAGTATGAGTGTATTAAGGATATGATGAATGATGAAAGGTATAGGATGGTGATTCCATAGGAGATGTTGTGAGTTGATGATATTTAGTAGGGTAGTAGTAGTGAGATGAGGCATGGGTAGTAGAACCATTCAAAAAAATAGGTTGTTGAACATAATATCCATAACGGTCTAGTTGACAATATGGGTATGGCTAGTTTGGTGATGGCATCCCCCATAACCATGGGTTTTGTCATTATTGTTGATAGTAGTTTTAAGGTTGAGGAGAAGTCCCACTTGGATAGTACTATTGATTGTGACTATGTGAGTAACTTTGGATGTCATAAATGTTGGCAATAGTCACATTTATATTAGATTAGGCTACATCAGCATTAATGTGTATGCACTAATAAGGATACATTGATGCATGTCCATCACTGTAGCCTATCTATTCATAACCTATCATACTCCCATAACTAACTAAATACTTATCTTTGAGTGAATAAAAGTAGGATCGATCTTCTTAGAAGATTTTGGGATGTATGGAATTTATTGACTAATAAATAAATAAATAGACAGACTAACTGAGTCTACTAACTTTAAGTGCCCAATTGTATGGGAATACAAAAATTAGTATCCATTACAGCAAAATTGGACACTTTACAAAATTATGAATAGGTGTTACAGAGTTACCATAGATGGGAAAAATTTTCAAACAATGCCTAAAGGTGGAGGCTCCTGTGGAGTTGAAGATTGTTCACTAGGTTTTGGTGTTAGTGGTAGTGGAGGGTGATGTTGACTTGCTACAATCAACGGAAGCTTAAAATCATCTAGTAATGCTTTCCTCTTTTCTTTCTTACTACATGGATTTTAGGTAGTTCACATGGGTTCATGATGTAGGCTAGAGCAGGCATGTTCCACAGGCACAATATTGAAGAAAACAACTCCTTCATATTGATGAACCATGTTGCAAATTGTTTACATTCGATGTCAAACATCTTTATTAGGTTCTGCAGCTCATCGTAGTCATTCATCTATCTAGCAAGGTTCTTTGCAATAGACTATTGATTAGTGAATTTTCTCTTGAGAACTTCAAGCTCAGCATTAGCTATTTCCAACTGTTGCTTGGTCTCTTTATGATGCTTGAATTCTACCTCATATAAGATGTAGGAATGGGGCACTTATTTTTTCAACTCGGTCCTTGGTATTCCTATTATTAGCATAGCCAGGTTTGCATAGCAGAGGTTAGTAAGCTTCATATATTCCATTATATCATCAATCTACAATTCTTTTAAATGGATTTCTACCTTATTATACTTGTTCAGTTCATTACCTCTTTTTTAGAGTTGCTGGAAGGCCTCATTCATCTTCATCTTTGCCAATTGGATCTTCTTCTCATAAACCTCCTTGAGGAGCCCAATCTGGTCCATGTAATGATTTTTTACTCATTCAAATTTTAGGACCTCATTTTTCTAGAAGGCTATCTTAATGAAGGTTTTCTAACAAAGTTTGAGAACTTACTCCATTAAGAGATTTCTATTTTCTATTATAAACCTCCTCAAATCAAGGTTTACCTTGGCTAGTTACTCCTACTGTTGGTGAATAAATTCAATCATTTAGTCCTTTTATTGCTCAACATTTTGTAGGCTTTGATTATCTTTAGTTAGAACCAAGTTTTCCTTGTGGAATTGTGATAGGTCCTTATCGGTGTTAAAGGCCATGGCCTGCAATAAGGATGTGTCGAAGATCACCACTTCCTTTGCATTCTTAGCCTCTCATAATATGTGTTGAAGTTGTTGAAAAGCTTCATTCCTAGTGAGGTTTGATTTAAGAGTAGTAGGGTCGAAGAGATTGGCCCATAACTCTACAACCTCTGTAGCCAATTGTTCGTTCTCAGTGGTGGCTGCCTTTAGTTGGATGTTGGTGATGAGGAGTTTGCCCTTCATCTCAAGTAGCTCTGACTAGATGGTAGTGATTTCATCTAAAAGAGCAAAGATCTCTAGAAGTGGTTACCTAGCTTCCACTAGTCATTCCAAAACTTCATCATGTTGGGAAAGGCTTAGCTAATCACTCCCTACTCCTGCGGATGTATTAATATCCACCATGGTGGTAATGTTTGACATAGCCATCATAGGAGCATTTAGAACTTCAAGTATCCTATTTTCCATCACCTTCACTACTAACTCCTATCCTTAGTGCTGCATCACTAGAATAATTGTCCCCTTTCCTTTCTTTAATAAAATTGAGAAAGTTGTAGCATTCTTTGCAATGCTAGTGTGGAAGGTTGAAGACCCAATGTGGAAGGAGTAAATCCAGCGTGGAAGGTGCATCCTTGTTACTATTTCTGGTAAACAAAATGACCATGCAGGTATAACACTTTCCATATGTGGTAACCTCCCTGAATTTTGGACACTTACCTCCTTGAATGTGACAAAAATTTGCAGCAATTTATAGCCCAATCTGTCTGCTCTTTGTAGCAAATTTACAATCTCAATCATGGCCAAAACCCTATAAACCAAAACTCTAACACCATTTTAAGGTTCCACACTCTTGGAAATTGCACACACTTTACATTATGAGAATTTTGATATTTTGGATATCCAGGAGCTCTTTCTACTTAGTAAGAATGTAGCTTCTTGGGGCTTCTAGAATAGAACCATTGTATCCTTATTACCCCTGTTACCCCCCTTGGGATTTGTAAGCCTGGAGTGTTAATGCTACTCCTCTAGAATCATCAAATTTCGGCATGGAGCATTTTCACAAGCTTAATTCTTCATATTTCTCAACCCCAATAATAATAAACATTGTAGATTTTGAATAGTAGAAGATGAGGTTTGAAAACATTGGGAGTGGTTGAGCACTCGAATCACGAAGCAGATTCTATCTTCTTCAATGAACTTGGAGCCCAAGTGAACCCCCCTTTACTTTTTTACCTGCACTTTGGTATCCAGTTCCAAACTCATTCTTTGTTCATTTAATAAAGTTTATGGTTTCATTTTGTGTGCAATTTGTATTTATTTGCAGTTTTCAGATCTACAATTTTTACACTTTTTTTACAATCTTGTTTTGCACCCCCTAAGTCCCTGGGTGATCTACTAGAATTTCCAGGGCACTTTGAATCCCAATTTTCTTGGAGGCATTAGGAATTCAGGATTGAGGCTATTTATGGCTGAGAATCCATAACTTTCCAACAGTCATGTTTTTTTGTCACAATATTTTCTTGACATTAGAATAAGGACCTCCACCCGATTTCTTTGCTAAAATCTGTTCTTCCTATAGTCAGCGTTGACTAGTAAGTTGCAATTTTTGTTTTTTTAGCAAAAACCCTCTGTTGTTAGCCAAGATCAATGTTGTAGTCCCCCCCCCCTTTGCTCCCAAAACCCAATGTGGAAGTGGTAGGTGTTTGGATTGTGGAGTTTTTATGACAATCATTGAGAATCCCCAAAGCCAGCATTGATCTTGTGGTTCAACCTATGCACCTTGGTGTTGCCACATCTCCATAGCAAAATCAACATTAGTTTTAACATGAACCAAACCTCCTTTTGCCTCCTCTTGTTGTGAAATTTGGAAGCTTACCAAAATTTTTTTATGGAAAGTTCCATGTTTCAACTTTGGTTGCCAAACTCCACCCCCCCCGTTAGCAATGTTGGAATAGAAAAGTGTGAGATCCCCTATCTCATCTCCTTCCTTCCCCCTTATCATCATTCTTAGCTTTTTATTTCTAGCAAAGGGGTGTACCCTCCTTAGCCCCCACTTACTACTTAGAGTAAGTGATTCGTTTTGGCTATTTTTCACTAGATTTAAACTTTTTGACAATTTCCATTACTGGGATTTGCATTTCCTTTTCTTTCTTTGTCCTTTTTAATAACCCTTCCCTCCTTCATCCATGTTGGAATAGGAAGGTGAGAGATCCCCCCACCTCACCCTTCTCTTTCCCCCTTTTCCACACCCATTGTAGAAGGCAACTAGGAAGCCAACGTTGGTGAAGTTTGTTACAACGATTTCACCTTTATATTTTTGGTAAAGGGGTATAGCCCCCCTTATCCCTACTTACTATTTATAATAAGTACTTAGTTTTCAACCATTTTTGCTTCTTCTAACCATTTTTGAATTCCAATTGCTAGAATTTACTCATATTTTTACCTTTTATAGCCTGTCTCAAGCCGTTTTCAGCATAATAGCCATGTCTCTCCCACAATCAACCAAGTTGCCTTATAACTATATTGATAATGGGTTTGATCAATAGTACATGAGGGTCTATGTCTCGAATGACCATACAATATGGAATGTAGACAATCCTTGAGACTTAGGGGTCAAAGTTTTGGATTCTCAGTAATAAATGAAGAGCACTATAACTTTATTTGAACCAAGATCCAGGCTATCATGCTAATCCCATGAGTAGAAGCAGAAGCCAGGAGGGAATTTAAGCTCATCCATTGTAATGGGAAGGAGTATATTCCCTCCCCCTATGACCAAATACCTCTTAATGACATCTACGCTAACATCTTAGCCCTCCTCATTAAGGTTGATGAAGATAACCGAAAGGCTACCTCCAATGAGCAACCAAATGATGAAGATGAATTTGGAATAGAGTTTGAGCCTAAGAATCTTTTGGGGGGACTCTTCCAACAAGGGATCCCCAGGGCCACAATGCCCATCTCTACCCCCTTCACCTCTTCCTCTAGGCATGTCCCATCACCTTCATCCCCAGGGCCCATGCTAGTCATCACAGCACACTAAGCACAATTGGTCTCACAGCTAACCAATTTTCATTTCTCCATGTCACTTGCTAGTTAGCCTAGGTCAGTATGATCAATGTTAGTGGTAGTTACTACTAACCCATTAGCTAGTTAGGTGGTGTCCACCATTGGACCTTAAGCATCCCATGGATCACATATCCCCTTAGTTTCGTTTATGTCCCAAATGCTGGCACAAACATCTTTCTCCTTGTTTGGCCCATAGACTACAACCGTGACAACTCTCCCCTTTGTTTTAAAATCAATAGTGAGGCCACAAGCCTCCCAAAAAATACCACAACTGTATGTGCAAATCCCACTACCAATAGGAGCACCACAAGGCCTAAATTAAGCCTTCCAGATGATCCAAGACCTGATAGAGGAGTTGAAGAGGGTTAAGGCCTCTACTTTTGAAAGTGTCAAGGTCATGGATTTTTACTAGGATGATCCCATTAGTCTTGTGGTTCCACCCTTTACACTTTCTCCTTGTGTTCCTATCCCTGAATTCAGCAATTATAATGGAGAAGATGATTCCAACACTCACCTTATAAACTTTTGATTTGAGTGCTTACTGTTGCAATCATTGCCACACACTATAATGAGAATCTTCCCTATGTTCGTAACTAGGAAAGCACTTAATTGGCACCATGTCCTACCTATAGGATCCATATCCTCCCTTAAAGACCTCATAGCCTAATTCATTAACTACTTCAATTACAACTTGAAGCTTGATACTACACTTGACTAATTAATGAAGGTCAGGTAAGGACCCCTTAAACTAGCACAAAAGTTCATCCAATAGTGGAATGGTTTCCTAAACGAAATACCAGAGCCTATAGCTAAAACTCACATTTTAGCTATATTCAAGGGGGTGGTTAATGATTTCATTAAATCCAAACTATACTATCTTGACCCACACACACTTAGTCAAGTGCTCTCTTAGATCAAGAACATAAAGGATATCGCGGAGGCTAGTCATGACCCGACTTACGTGACATGCAAAAACCAACACACACAAAGGGATAAGGAGAAAAATGAATAAAATAACATGGCTAAGAAATAATAATTAAAGAGGCCAAGACCACTAACTAGGGGCCAAGGACCAACCCATTCAAAGTCCCTACTAATAACTTAGATAATGAATTGTTAACCTTTAGGGCCACTGCATCGACAATAACTAGATCCAACCTTGAAAGGAAGGATAGGTCTAAATATACTAGAATACCATTAAAACCATCTAAGCTATTAGACCAATTGTTGAAATATGGATGCATTTAATACAAGCAGATGACCAAAGCTTCTCGAAAGAAGCATGACAGGCTATGTGAGATAACCAAAGATCCCAATTGAGAAATAAAAGATGATCCATAGCTGCCTAAATATTTTAAATTAGATTTATTTTTTGACTATCATGAACTACGTAGTCATGCCATATACTTTTGCCTTACACTAAAGGATGACCTATAAAAGATGATAAATAGGGAAGAGTTGGTTCTAGATGCATTCAACCCTATCCGACCATAGAACTAATTGATGCAAGTGTATATAGACCCGTTGAACATCAAAAATATTGCATACCTTATATCAGTGTTCAACGTAGATAATAATTAGATACTTGTGAGAGAACCATTTGTGATTTTAGTACCCTCCCATGATGAAAGGGCTTCTTCAACTTCCACCAGCTTAGGATCCTCCTTTGTCATGAGAGTATCACCATGAGTGGCTTTGAGGGAACCTTTTGTCATTAGGGTCTCCCAACCCACTATAACCCAACTAGCCATATCCCAACCAACTAATAAGCATGAAACAACCTCTAGTGGTGACCAATGCTATAGCCTCTTCCTCACAACCAACAACAAATAACAAAAATGCTTCAAAAAAGTAGAGGAAGAAGCATAAGAAAAAACATAAAAATAAGGGTGACAAGCAAGCTGAGGTATGGAAGGAAGTGGGTCCACCAAAGCCCACTCCCATATCGTCTATTCTCATGACATCCTTTGCCCAGCCCACCTTAACTAGCAAGCCACAAGAGGATCCCAAGATCCAAAATTAAAGGAAAGAGGAGAGATCCTAACAGCAACAACCTAAAGTTGAAGTTAGCATTTTGGGGTGCATGGAGGAAGTGAAGCACAACTAGGGTTACAAGCCCACAACCAACAATAAAAAATTCCCCAGTGTAATGGAATAGGTTAAACAATTGCTTAAATAGAAAAATTCAACTTTGAGCTTGTACGACTTGATCATGTCTTTTGCTACACATCGTGAAGTGCTAGTCAAGATATTGACTCTTATCCCTATTAGTGAGGACATCCTTGCTAACAACGAATCCATCCATGCTATAATGGTTCCTTCTTCATCAAAGGAGAAAATGTCAACATCGTTGACATTTAGTAATTGTGAGATCAACTCCCAAAATGGCAAAGTGACTAGGGCTTCTCTTTTCATCATAATTCGGGTGGGATAGTTTAAGGTGCATTGGGTGTATGTAGATGATGGGGTAGTAACAAATTTCATCCCAGGTACCATCATTAAATGATTAGGCTTGACAGAGCAAATAAAACATACATCAATAACCATTCTCAAGTCCTTCAACAGATCAAGGGTTATTGTTCCTTGGCTTTTGTGTTAGGGGAGTAATACCCCACAACTGTGGATTTCTTAGTGGTGGGGGAGATAGCTAGGTTTAACCTTATCTTGCGAAGACCTTGGTTAACTTAGTTGCAAGTTGTCCTCACCCATCCACCAAGAGATTCACCTTCCTTATGAGGGAGGTGAGAACATCATTCATGGTGATAATGTAGTGCCCTTGGTTGTTAACAACGTGGACATAAAACAAGGGTCCAAAGTGGAGTTTCAAGAAGAAACTCCAAAACACAAAATCCGATGACTTGAGAGAGCGTAGAAAGCCAATAATGACAACAATGGATAGTGAGATGTGTTATGGGATGAACTCCCTTTTAACATCATCAATGAAGGAGATGATGAAGAAAAACTTGTGCAGAGTAGACCTTACACATTTTCTAATCTTGCAAAGATTAGGAAGAGTTTGCATAAGTGAAGTACACCTTGACCCTTCTACCCCATGCCCTTATAACCATATAACAATATGCATCAATAGTGATGTAGCCTAACTTTTCTTTGTTATCTTGTTAGGCCTTTTTATGTACTTTATTTTACCCTTTTATGCATGTAGCCTAAGTTTTTACTTTCATTTGCATTTTTATTCATTTATTAGAGTCTTTCTTTTTCTTTACTTTTGCACATGTTTTAAAACTAGAAAACCCATTAAAAGTTTAAAATAGAAAATTGCCAAAAATATAAGTTTCCTTTTAATAAGGGCCTACCATGACCTAAAAATAGCAAAACCTAGGGCCTGCCATGGCCTAAAATTGGCAAAACCTAGGGCCCAGCATGGCCTAAAACTCACAAAACCCTAGGTCCTCCATGACCTAAAATTGGTAAAACCAAGGGTTTTCCATGGCATAAAACCCGCAAAACACAAGGCCTTCCATGGCCTAAAATTGACCAAACCTACGACCTACCATGGTATAAAACTAGTAAACCTATGGCCCATCGAGGCCTTAAACTAGCATTGTAGTCTGCTAAGACTTTAAATTGATGCTACATTTTGCTAAGACTTTAAATTGGCACCGTGGCCCACCACAGCCTTAAATTGGTGATAAATGTGTGGCCTACCATAGCTTAAAGTTGGAAAGTAACCATTGTCCTATGGCCATTTATAATCCTATAGTCTAACCATTTTCAACATAGCCAACATAGCCATTAGTAGCACAACCTTGCTTACAGTGTTTATGACCTTAAAACGTTAAAGTAGTAAAGCCATCAAAAACATATGTAGCCAAAACTAAAATTGAAACTTAAAATTTAAAACATTTTAAAATAATATATATAGCCACACTGTGTGGCATAAATATTAAAAACACAAACCATAAGTGTCAAAATGTCTACAGCTCAAGCATTGGCCAATATGGGTCATATAATGTCCAACATAAAATGAACTAAATAAAAAAATCATCAACAAAATTTATTACATCATGCATCTAGTGGTGCTAAGGGGGCATTTGGAGGGGGAGGAGATGGTCCTACATTGCTGGGGCCGCTAACATCATATAGTGCCTATGACATAACAACATACAACTAATCGGTAATTAGCATAACCAAAACTATGACATAAAAAAAATGCAAAACTAAAACTTAAAACATAAAACATAAATGCCATCAAACCTATGGGGAATCTAGCTCTACAAAATCTTAAGGAAGATGATGAAAGCCAATCTCCAAATGTTGGAGAATTTAGTCTTCTATCATGTTGGCCTAGTCAGTATCAGCAAAATTAATGCCTATGAAGATATTGGTCTTATCTACACCCATTCATGATGGTGGCTCCCATGAGACTATAGCCGTAGAGACCTCATCTATAGCTGTATTAATCTAAGAAGTAGGAGACTCAACCACTATGGGAGTGCTTTTAGAAAGGTTGAAACACACTCAACTTGAATGCCCTAGATAAATAGATCCCTCTTCTACCATTCAGTTGTCTCCCTCTTTATCCACTTTTGGTATGCCTCCTGATCAACCTTATACTTCCACTTGTGATCCTTTTGTGTCTTAACCCACTTTAGGATCCAAGCACTATAATACTTCCAATCCTAACCCTTTTGAGAGTTCAAGTCTATCTGCATCTATTGCTCATGCAACTCCCAAGAGAGGACAAGCTTGTCATGGACGATGTGCCAGTAGCTAGCCCATGTGATCTCCTTAGTTCAAAAGGTTCTTGAGTTAGCCACTTGGGCTTCCACAAAGGCCTTATGTTCCTTAAGATCTTGGATTCTCTCAGATTGCCTTTTATTTTCCTTCAAGGCCACAATTTATTCCCATAGGGATTTGTTGGACCTCTGGATCTCCCATGAATCTTTGCATATGAAACCGTTAGATTAGTGGTGGTTTAGTACAGCTTCAAGGGGACATGTGGGGTGTCAAGAGGAAGCTTAGGCAAGGAGTCAAACTCTATGTCTTGGGATAGGTCCCATGCAATTGATGGCACTAAAAATAATAAAAATAGAACCATAAACACGAGATACAACCTAAGATATCTGTAGCATAAAATATAACTTGTAGGAAAACAACTAAAGCATAACAAAACATAGTTCTTGCCAATATTGGGTGCAATTTTTCACAACCAATTGATGATGTCCTTTTCCATCCTATGCATGAATTCTCTCTTTTCCAAGACATCTACCCATGGTTTCATGTGAAATGTGGAGGTAAAGGCCTGTACTAGTGACTTAGGAACTACAATAAGCATAACAATCATTGGGCAAGTAAGAACTAAGAAATTAAACATAAAACCATAGGTAATAAAAAATAAAGCATAAGCATACCTGGATCTACATTCATATTTACATTTTCATCCTCATCATCATCATCATCATCATCATCAAGGATAGGTAGTGGCTCACCGAACAAGGCATCTAGATCATTCAAATCTTACTACAAGAATGCCTCCTCTACACTGCTTTGCTCCTCATCTACCACGATAGCTATATGCCTATGCTCCTCCTCCTCTACATGTCTATGTGCCTCCTCTGTCTATCTTTGCTCTTCTTCCATAGTAGTAGCTTGAGCTACTAAGTTTTGCTGCTGGCCTGTAGCCATAGGACATAACATAGTCAAAAGACATTAAGAACATAGTTGAATTGTACCTATGATTTCCTAAATTCTATCTTGTCCGAGACTTGTACCCATGGTTTCATGAAAAATGTGGATGTAGAGGCCTTTGTTGGTTGCTTAAGAACTATGATAAGTATAATAATTGTTGAGCAAGTAAGAACTAAGAAATTAAACATAAAATCATAGGCAATAATGAATAAAGCATAGGCATACTTGGATCCACATTCACATTTACATTCTCATCCTCATCATCATCATCATCATTGGGGATGTTGATCGAAGGCTTCCCGAGCAATGGCTCACTGAACAAGGCATCTAGATCATCTATATCTTTCTATAAGAGTGCCTCCTTTGCATGCCTTTATTCCTCCTTTGCCACAATAGTTATACACCTCTGCTCCTCCTCCTCTACACGTCTATGTGCCTCCTTTGCCTATCTTTACTCTTCTTCCATAGCAGCAACTTGGGCTGCTAAGTTATACCATTGGTCTATAGCCATAACTCGTTAAGGAAGTTAGCACGTGTAGCCATCGGACATAACATAGCCAAAAAACACTAAGAATGTGGTTAAAGCATACTTGTGATTTTTTGACCTAACATGAGATCTTAAAGATGATCCTTTAGTTAGATGGTGGCTCTGATGTTGGTGGTGCTTCCTTTGTTGGCCATTTCAAACTAGCTTTGGCTACCCCGTTAACCTTAGCGCACAACCATTAAGCTCTTTGGATGTTTGCTAAGAATATAAGAGGCTCCTTCTCGATGCTATCAGGGGATTCACACCAGCTGATACTAAGGTTCTTAGTAATCATAGATAGTGAGTCTCCCATGTCCTACAATGGGTTCTAAGCCTGCATAGTTGGATAAAGGTATTTTATCCAAGCCTTGAAGAGTTTTTTTAGCTCCTAGCACATCCATGATCCATTTCTTCTCACCAATAATAATTCTATGAACCTCTTTAGATAGCTTGCAAAAAATGCATAGTGCATGTGGATTGTCATAGAGGGGTCCTCGTGGAGTTTGAGGATTTCCTCTTTGAGGCTAGTAGCCAAGGAAGTAGACCAGTTAAAATGAGTCTCGTCTATTAAGACCTTCTTGACTATATCAATTACCTTCCTTTGCGACAACAATTTAGGAAAGGCCTGAGACCTAGATAAGGATAAGACTCCCTTACATTAGGGTTCATGAAGCCCTCAGAAGCAAGTTCAGAGTGGCCTTTGCTGACACCAAATCACTCCTTAAGTTCCTTATGATGGCCAACCTCATTCATTGGTTTGGTGAAAACTATTATCCGATTAGTGGGAACACTAAACAAGTCACAAAAGGTGGCCTCACTAATGATAATGGTAATTGGTATGCATCGCATTGTGGTGTAGAACACATTGGCTCTTGTAACGACGAAAAACGTCGATCGCCGGAAATACTGAATGAAAGTCCATGTACACAGTTCTAACCCCAGATCCGTGCAAGGACCATGCTGGAGAAAAAACGAATTCGAGGTGCCCTGAACGGTCTTGTTGATCAAACAAGGACTTACCTGATCAGTAAAAATTTCGTGATATTTGGATGGCAAAATGATGATTCTTTATGAGGAGATACAATATTGTTAATCCCGAAAGTAATTGAAAATGATGTAAATGATTTAAAGCGATTGCAAAATTTGTATAGATAGGACACAAAGAATCAGATTTATAGAGAGTACAACCCCAAGATCTGAGATTTAACTTATGAACATAATATGTTGGATACAATGATTACAGGCAGACTTCGGTTTGGACGAAGCACATGCCAGCAGCAAGAAAGTTATGTAAAGATGAAACAAGCAAAGGTGAATCTACCTTGTTCTAGCCAATCTAGGCGCAAGGAAGTTAGACCCGGGGCAGAATATTTATTAACCAACTGTTTCTGATCAAGGGTTCTTGCCAATCACCTCCGATGTTCTCACGATCGCTGATCCTCTTTTACTCTCTTGCCAATCTTGAAAGAGAAATTTTTGCCAACCCTTTGATGTTCGTCAACTGGAGCATTTATAAGGTTAGGGTCAGGAGAAAAATGCGGTTTAGATGACGCGTGTTTTGAACTTATAAGATGTTGTTGACCTGATGTGTTTGTTGTTGAAGCTTGCGGTGCTATACTGTGTAGCGCGTCGTAAATCACTCTTGTTTGGGCTTTGGCAACAAACTGTCCTTTGGTTATGTTGCAATACGCTAGAGAGTGTATTCTGACGTATGAACTACTAATGTCTGAATTGTTTTGTCGTTTCTTGCATTACACTGCGTTATACTAAATTACGCATAATAGCGTAATTTAGCATAAAATAGCGAAACTACAAAAAGTTGAGGTGTTGTCGCCGTGTTTCCTCTGTTTTTGATCAATCCCTTTTTGGGGTTTATTACGTTACACTGCGTAATATAGCGTAATAGCCCCCTTAATTCGAGAAAGAAAACTTGCTGAAATGCGCAGCATGCTGCAGATCATTGCCTAAACCTTAAGATTTTTGCTGGGTCGTTGAAGTCTTGAATGTTCACCATCTTTGATTTTTCGGTGGACTGCCTTTTGACATTACACTGCGTAACGCAATGTCACGCTATGTTGCATAATGCAGTGTAGTGTGCCAGAAGTTAAGATTTTTGAAACATAGAAAACTCGCAAAGTTAAAGGCTTGCCGCCGTGCACCCATTGCCTTGTCACGACTCCTTGCCTGAGTCACTGGGTTTTGTCGAACCGTCGAGGCCTCGAAATCTTCATGGTGTTTCAATAGCCCCTCTTTGTTGACGTTTAGAGGGTTTGCCCAAAAGATGTCGATAAAGAATACGAAACACCAGAGAGGAAAAGGCACCAACAACATCCATCAGAGATTGCTCGAATGTCGCTTTATCAAACCTGGAAGTACAAAGACAGGGTAGGGAAGAAATCATAGGAGGGATTTTACAGATGTGAGAGAAGAGAGGTTTGGGGAAGATTGAAGCACGTGAACATGGAACTTTTGTGAACAAGTCATAGCGTCCTTCCGCGAATGTATTTGCGAGAGGCTACACCATCATACTGTATATGAAGGGCTTACACGGACGAGTTGTGTTACGCTCGCATGGCCTGGATGGGTTGTTTTACATCCATTTTTCCAAGCTTTGCCCCATTTTTTTAAACTACATTCTACTAGGCGAGTTGTGTTACGCCAGTTCGTGGACACGATGATGTGAAAGAATTTGCTTGAATGTTCACGCTCTGTACAAGCAAAGAAGAGGGTAAAGGCGGTTGTGAGGACAAGGGAAGGGGGAAGCGAAGTAATGTGTCCGATCGGGGGAGAGGTAGGGTTTCCACCCTCGAGTAGCCAGGCTAGTCCAAGCAACCACTTCAGGACACCGCGACACCTCACCTTCTAATGAGTGCATTCTCGATCAACGCTATCATAGCAAGTAACCTGCAAAACATAATAGAGAGCAGAGCACAAAAGCAATCGTCCAAATCGCTAAGGAGGGAGGCTGTTGAAACAAGCACTGTCCAAAGAGAAAAGGAGAGCGTAGACCACGAAACAGGGACTGTAACAAGGAGCAAGGGTCCCAATGTTGATGCCGTGGTTCATAAAACCGTCATCGATAGCCAGATTCATGTTACTCAAATGATGGGGCAAAGAATAAGTCAGATGAATCTGCTAGGCCGGAGTTTGGTGACGGTGATGGATGGAGGCCGTTGAGACTACTGATGACCACAATTTCTTTGGGGCCCCAAGCGGCGAAGTTGATGCCAGGAGCTGCAACTACAGAGCGGCTATTGTAGCAACATCTCCGAGGGGTCAGTAGTATGCCTTTCAGCATATCCGAGGAATCAGTAGGATGCCGGTGGGGTAGCGGCATTATGTTTGTCCCAATGCCTTACCTGTTCCATCTGGTAGGGATGCTATGCAAGAATGACCACGCTCGCTTGCTTCATGGATTGCTTGAAGGATTCCAATTTTGAGTCCTGGTTGACTGTTGTTGTTGGTTTTAAGCCTCAGCAGGCTGTGGTCTCGGTTTAACATCTGGGCAGACTGGAACCTACTAGTTTTATGTCGTAGCAGACGGTGGAAGAGCTGGTTTATGGTCCCAGCAGACTGTGCTGTGTGCGTCAGTTTCATGTTGTGACCCAGGGACAAGTCTGTGCTAGTTTAGCATCTTAGCAGATGTATGCTTACCTTGCCATTTTCACATCATGGCGGACGGTCTGAAACTTTGCCAGTTTAGCGTCTTGGCGAACGCGTGAAAGGAATGCCAGTTTTACATCGTAGCAGACATGTACAAATTTGCCAGTTTTACGTCATAGCGGACGTTTGTTACCTTGCGTTTGAGCCGAGTTGATCTTTAGATGTAGTACCACTTCAAATACAGATGATTCACTGGATTTGATAACTCGTTGTCGTCGATATCCACTAACTTGAATGCTCCGTTGCCGTATGCGTCGATGACCAGGAAAGGGCCTTCCCAGTTTGCAGAGAATTTTCTTACTAGTTCACGAATGGCCTTGAGAACTAAGTCTCCTTTCTTGATCGATTGTTAATACAGGTTGTGCCGATGCTTCTGTCTTTGTTTATCCTGATATCTTTCGATGGTGTCAAGCGTTTAGATGCGTTTCTCCTTCATTGAGTCTAAATCCATGATTCTAGACTCATTGTGTTGAGTCTCATTTATAATCGTGGAGAGGACCATCCGCAATGAGGGAACCTGTAATTCCAAGGGCAGCACTGCTTCGGATCCATAGACTAAGCTGTAGGGTGTTCTGTCCATAGCTGTTCTGTACGTCGTACGATACGCCCATAGCACATAGAGGATTTTTTCATGCCATCGTTTCTTATTGTCGTTGAGCATCTTCTTGAGTAGATTGATAATTACCTTGTTTGTTGCTTCTGCTTGACCATTTGCTTGGGGGTAATAGGGTGAAGAGAAAGATTGCTTAATACCAAGATTATCGCAAAAAGATTTGGTTTCTATACTACTAAATTGTGGCCCGTTGTCAGTCACAATAGTCATAGGAAGCCCAAATCTGGTTACAATATTGTCTAAGATGAAATGGCAAACGTATTGAGATGTAATCTTCCATAGGGGGATAGCCTTAATCCACTTTGTGAAGTACTTAGTGGCGGTGATAATGAAGCTATGTCCAGCGGAAGACTTAGGTGCGATGGAACTTATGATATCTAGTCCCCATCATTGGAATAACCAAGTAATCTGTGTAGTGTGTAACTCGGTTGGCGACACGTGTATTAGGTTTGCGTAACGCTGGCACGTGTCACACGTCTTAACTTTGGTAAGGTAATCTTTTTCCATGTATGGCCAATAGTACCCTAGGCATCTAATTTTAGTAGCCATGGCTTGCAGGGCTACATGTCCCCCACACAGCCCCTCGTGGACTTTGGTAACTATTCGCCGTGCTTGGTCATTATTAACGTAGGTTAGCAATACCCCATCGAAAGAGCGTCTATAGAGAGTACTATCTCCGATGATGACGTATTCCCTGGCACGCTTGCGCACTGCGTCTTTTTGTGCATACGTTAGCTCGTGTGGTGGTTCGCCATGCAGAAGGTAACTCTTAATGTTGTCGTACCATTCTGGCGTTCCCCCCGCATTTAATGAAGAAATCTGTGCCGCTTGAATGACAGGATCTATACATTCCATCATCAAAGAGGGCTAAGTGGCAAACAATTATGGTGGCACGTTCAATGCTAGTGTGGCCGGTGCATCGGCCACAGTGTTTTCGTTACACAGCATGTGCTGGGCATCAATTGTCACAAATTGTTTCAGGAGATCTTTAGCTATATCGCAGTAGGGCTGTAGATGCATAGCTTTGCAGGCATAGACTCTTGTTATTTGATTGATGACGGGCATCGAATCGCCTCGGATTGCCAGGTGTTGAACGTTAAGTTCTTTGGCTGTCAATAATCCTCTGAGGAGCCCGTCATACTCTACCATGTTGTTTGTATAAGGGAAGGCCAGGTGGTAAGCCAATGGACGCACATCCTCTGGGGCAAGCGTAACAACAGCGGCAACACTGTTGCCTCTAGTAGTTGAAGCTCCATCAAAGTATAACGTCGCTTCGAGGCCTGTTGGTACAGGGCTTAAACTATGTACATGCTCATCTAGAAATTCTGGCTCTATCGTAGCTTGATTGTTAATAGGTGATGTTGCTAGCTGGTCAACTATAGCCTGACATTTGGTGGACGATTGGCCAACATAATGCAAATCGAATTTAACTCTGATAGCTTTCCAGCGAGCTACCCTACTACTCTCATACAAATTGTTTGAGATAGCCCGTAGAACATTGTTTTTGCAGATTATGTTGACCTGACTACGGAAAAGATAATGCCTACATTTTTTAAGTGTGAAATCTAATGCCAAACAATTACGCTCCACTTCATTGTACCTTGTTTCCTACGCAAATAGAGCGTGATTGAGATAATAGATAGGGGCTTCTGACCCATCGTTCTTTTTTTGGCAAAGTAACGCAGCTATAGAGATGTCTGAGTTAGTTAGATAAATGTAAAAAGGTTGATCCCTTTGTGGCAGGAAAACCATTGGTAAATGTTGTAACTCCTTTTTTAAGTCGTCAAATGCACGCTGACAGTTATTGGTCCATTCGAAATTAACACCCTTCTTAAGAAGGTGTTGCATGGGATGTAATTTATCTGTTAACCTCGAAATGAACCACCTGATGAACTGTAGTCTGCCCTGCAACCCACGTAGTTCTTTGAGGTTTGTAGGTGGCGTTAAATCAATGATGGCCTTAAGCTTGTCGAGGTCAACTCAGATGCCAGTCTCTGATACCACAAACCCTAACATGCGTCTGGTTTTGACTCCGAATACGCATTTCTTTAGGTTGAGCCGTAAGTCATGTTTGAGACATCGTTTAAGGACTAACTTTAGGTCTTCTGAATGATCTTCATACTTTATAGACTTGACAGCTATGTCATCTACGTAGTCGTTCAATCTCCCTAAAAGGTAGTCGCTAAAGATGTATGTCATGGCTCGTTGATACGTTGACCTAGCGTTTTTTAACCCGAAAGGCATCATAGTATAACAGAATGTCCCCCAGGGCATCATGAATGTTATGGTCAATTGATGCTCCAGGTTAATACGAATTTGATTATAACCTGAGAAACCATCGATAAAGGATAGAAGCACGTGATCAGTTGTTGTGTTGATCAGTTGGTCGATACTTGGTAGTGGGAAATTGTCCTTAATCGTAGCTTTGTTCAGATCCCGGAAGTCTATTCAGATGCGTATACCTCTCGTTTTCTTATATATAATTACGATGTTGGACACCCAGTCTGAGTAATCAACCGTGCGAATGAAATCAGCCTGATATAGCTTGGTGATTTCATTACACATTGCTAACGCGATTTCTGGCTTAATCTTTCGTGCCTTCTATCTAATTGCTTTGATGCGTGGGTCTAAAATTATGTTATGCTGTATTAATCTCTGGTTTAATCCCGGCATGTCTTCATTGGACCACACAAATACAGCAGCATTGTTTTGGAGCACTTGCGTTATGCCACTCTGTGTCTGTTGGTCTAAGAGAGAACTAACCTTGAGAGTTTTATTTTTGCCTTTGTGCGTAACCATAGGGAGCTCGTCGAGAGAGTCCTCGGTCACATCACCAGCCTCCAGGTCTAGAGTTCGGGCCAGATGTTCTAGCCAATTTGGGGATATTTCCAATGTTGCTATGGTTGCATCACAAAGGGACGGGTCTGTTTCTATCAGTGTGTAGTTAAGCTGTCTAATGGTCTCCTTGTATGGGCCTGTTAAGGCTAATGGTGCGGATAAAGCTACGTCCATTTGTGAATCACCCTGCAAAAACGCCAAAAATGGAAGTTGCTACATTGTTTTTCTGTTAATATGTTGAATAATAAGAGTTTGTTTTTTTTTATGGTTGCATATTAAAGAAGCTTCCAGTTTAAGGTCTTAGTGGACAGTTACAAATGCGCAATTTGTAAAACAATGACGAGCTAGGCTTCCTAGATGCTAGTGTATGAAATAAGATGAAAGATGCAACATGGCATGTCTAGCATGTCATGAAATTTGAATTTCTGTACAGACCGTAGTTAATGCGGCCGGATTACCAGATGATAAATTATGTATTAGTTTAGGGTCATTTCAGACCGCGATCCACACGATATCTACGAAATTAATGCCCTGATCTTCGCGTTTCATGTCATACTGACACCGACGTTTCAGGAAAGTTCCGCATCGATCGGGCAGAAAGAAAAGTTAGTTTCAAGCATTTTGTTTATAAACCAGTGGTTCATACTCAAAACAGGTTACAAATATCGCGAATTTGGATTTGGCTATAGCAGAAAAGGAGCAGAAGCAAGGCGTAAACAGAGGATTTTACGAAAACTCATTCGATTATAACTATGGCACCAAAGGTCAAGGGAAGAATGCTAAACTGGCAAGGATTGACGAAGTGCAGGAGAGTTTGCAATGGGCCTCGCAGGTTAGAGTCGAGGCTCGGGAAGTTACTCCGCTTAATCGGTAAGTTGTCGTCCACCCTTTTGCACTATTGTTATATTTGTTGCAACGTCATAGTTGACTATTGTTTTCCTGTAGGCGTATGTTGCGTTGAGCGTTAATATCTGTTCATGCTGGCTAAGCTATTGTGGTTTGCGATATTACCTTCGCCTTCGCTATTGGAGAGGAACCTCATATCGTTACGAGGGTTTAGGTAACATTGAGTAAGACTAAGTGAACATCGTGTATAATCGAAAAACCTAGGTATTATATCTATGGGTAGTATAATCAGGGTTTTCTTTTTCTTTTTCGTTACTCCTGTAATGGTTACATGTTACGCTGGAGCAATACGCGGTGTTACTTTCATCGCCGTTGTTAGAGAGAAACCTTGAGCTGTTGCAAGGGTTTGGGTGATTCTAGCTTTGCATTTCCAGTGGAACCTGTAATTTTCTGGGAATTAGATGACCCCTATTGTAGCGTGATGAATGTTCATGTCTAAATATTTTGTCTAATAGTAATATGTTTTTACTATACAATATTATGCTAAAGTCCGTCTTAATCGTTTTGGACATCGTGGACATTCTCTGTTGCATGCATGTTCCTGTGACCAATGTTCCTCCTCCTCATGCTCGTATAAAGGGGAAGGCGATGTGGTTTCGAAGGGGCGCATGGGGGTTTTTGCAGTTTCTACTTTGTAATTACAGTGTAATGGTCTGGTCGCATCTACTAGGCGATGTAGCTGCTGCTATTTTGGAGACCCTACTGGTTGGTTCAACACAGAGCGTTTTGGCGTTCCTGACAGATGGCATGATTGAAACTGCGCTAGTGGCAGACCGCAAATAGAGTGCCAAAGGTTTGAGGCGTTTGAGCTGGATCTGGGAGATGTCCAAATTCAACTGTTATCACTCCTACAATACTCTATTCATGGCCCATCACCGTACAACTTACTTCCAGAATCCACCTAGTACCATATATTACGCAGGCGGGTAAGAATTTAAATTTGTGTCATTTCGATGTGTGACAACACGCTAATTACTGTTTAAATTTACGTTGAGTGTAAAGAATTCGCCCATCTTCTGTGATGTAGATTCTTCATTAATGACAGTAGTCTCTTGGGTGGTAATGATACCTTGTTATTGACTGAAACGACTATAGGTGAATTTACCGCTATTAGCAACGTACGGGCCGCTATCATGGAGCAACTAGCGTTTCAAATCCTAGAATACCCGACCCGCTATGCCGACTTCTTTTCTAGATGTAAAAATATCGGATGGCTAGATAGGGAATGGACTTTGGATCCTCCCCTCATTGTCGTCGACGTGCAAAGGAAAATCCCTCCGTTTCCTTTACCATTCAAACCTGGTAAACTTCATTACGATGATGAATTATGTCAATGTTATCAGCTAGTGATGATGTGTGAAGTTGTCTCATTTTTTGTTATCTTAGCTTAACTATTATTTTATGTGAGCAGTTAGGGAATCATAGAAGATTACGATCATGGCTTCCGGTCACGATGCGAGCAATCTCTTTTTCCGCTATGGTGACATAAAGGAAACACAACGCTGGCTTGGCCATAGAACGACCCCAATTTTTTTGACCAATAACCTTCGAAAGGCTGGACTGATGGACCTATTCTTAACCATAACCCCTGATCTTACTGCGGGCGAAATGTTGACCTTAGTCAACTCCTTCAGCGAAGAAGCTGAGCGTCTCTGCATACACGTGTGTAACGTATGCGTAAATTTTGACATCGACGCTCAACTGTTCATCGATCTCTTCGGGGTCCCCTCTGATGGTTTTCCTATAGAGGAAAAATCGAAGAGGAGCACTAAGTACGAGGAGGAGATAGAGGAGTGGTTAGGGGTTAAGAAGGAGGCCAAAGGAATTCCTGTTAATGGGATTGAGTTGGAAGTGGCCAACACCATTTACCCTCTTTTCTGAGCCTGGGCCTTCCCCAAGAAACTCTCCCAAGGGAGATTCCTCACTATAGAGCAAGCTTGCATTATGCGAGAGGTCATGGAGGAGGGGACACGATTCAATTAGGCCAGCTATTTTGCCGAAGGCCTGCGTGTTGAAATGGTCAAGCTTCTCAAGAAGCTTGAGTCCCGTTTCAATGTGCATTTTGCCTTTCATAGCTTGCTTCCGGCGCTTTGCCAAGTTTCTGGTAGTCCAAAAAAATGGAGTCTATGTGTAGAAGGACCGCAGCCAGATTTCTAAACCGTGGATTTCCCATGTTTTCGGCACTGTCCGATTGCAGGACCCTCCTGAAGGAATTAGGGAGTCGTTGTCAGTAATGACTAGAAACATGGCAGCACCTTGAATGTGGGGTCAAGATAGCGTAGGTGGGGTGCTCTCCTAATACACTGGCGATGCGTCGAGGGGGAAGCACCTGGCAGCTAAGATTGTGGACTCATTGGTGCCACGGAAGAAACCTCATTTGATCGAGAAGTCCGTCGAGCCAGCAAGTGGTGTGAGGCAGAAGATGCAAGTCAAGTTTCGGAGGAGTAATCCTCTAGTAGGTAAGCAAAGAAATGTGCTAATAGTTACAGTTATGCTGCATATAGATACTTTTTTGCATCACGTAACATTTATTGAACTAGATCTAGCGAAGTTCTATTTTAACTAAGGACGTTGTGTGACAGCGAAGGAGAAGGCTGTGGAAAGGTTAACCCCTGAAATAGGGGCTATGGTTTTGCGGCGTGGGGAAGAGACCCCGGCCTTGGAAGAAGAGGTTCCAGTCAATAGGGTGAGCAGCATGCAGGTTGCTACGTGCGAGAAGGGAGTAGCTGTGGAAGGTGCTGAAGTCCTTTCGGCCCAAACAGGAAGAGGTAAATGATTTGTGACTTAGTGAGGTTAACTTTTATAGCGTACTAAACTCTAGACAATTGCTACTAGAGGTTATACTGGTCATCATAATGTCTCAATTATGTCGTTATATGGAACTTTTTTTATGTAATAAATGACCAGGATGTACACTTGTCAACAGTGACGACTCGATCCTGGGGCGAATTTCTTGACAAATTTTCCTTTATGGAAGGCGTCGTCCAAGATATGATTGGTCACTTGGAGTAAATCGATCTTGAAGCGGGTACACTACGATCATTATGAAGAAGTTGTTCCATTGTGGTATTATGTTACCTAATTATGCCTCATTGCCATTTTATGTTATTAGGAGCTCGACTCAGATGGGATCCGTCAGAGCCTATTGATCTAGACACCACCAAACCAGTATCGGAAGTGACCTTCGTGCCATGCAGTATTTATGACGAGATGCGTAAATGTGCTTTACGCTCGACTCGCTCCTTGTGGGAATGTCAAAGCGTCAACGAAGACCTTTGGAAGAGATTGTAAAGGTCGGAGAAAGAGAGGGTGGCTCTAGGTGATGAAGTGGGGGATTTGAGGTCGCGAAACGAATTCCTACAAGCTTAGGGGACGGGCAACGAGGATTCGCGGATGGCTGTTGTAGACTACGCCCGTTATTGGATGGTCGTCCAAAATAGTGTCTAGACCAGCCGTGAACTAGTTGAGCAGCGGATACAAATGGATCTCCTAGCCCAGAAAAATCAAGACTGGAAGGACTTTAGCGTGAGTGTGCAAGAATGGGGGTAGACGCATAAAGACCATAAACATGTCTACAAGCGGGAATGCGCTACCTACCGCCAACATTACAGGGACTCTGCTGTTGAGGCTTAGTCTCTTCAACTATTCCTCGACATTATTGGTGCTTCCAGTGCATTTGAAAAGTTTCAAGAGCAAGTGACAGTAAGTGCCTCCCCAGAAAGGGAAATGATCCTTCCTAAGGGGGAGACAACCATCCCTTCCTTCTTCCTTGAGCCAGCTTGATGGACTCCTGTGGAGAAGGGAAGGTCAAAGCCTGAGCCAATCTAGGAGATGGGGTTTGGTCTGAGCTTACTGAGGACGAAAAAATCCCATTTGCCACTGATGCAGGACCATCACAAGTGAGTTGTTGTTTTATTATGCTTCTTGTCATACCTAGTTTTGATCGTGATGTCAATATGCGTGTTATGTCTAATTGTAGGAACGACCTGTGGAGGTTCCTCAGCGAGATGAACATAACGTGGATGACGATCCTCATAGAGAGGGTTTGCAAAGAATAGAGTGTAATGGTGATGATCAATGCCATGGCAAACAACCTCATGCAGAAGAGCCTGGCAGGGATGGCCAATTTCACGAAAATATGCCACCTGAAAAAGGTGGCCCCTATGAGGACTACAGTGGAGCTGAGGGATACGGGCGATAGTGGGGACAAAGGAGATGCATAGTGTTGTTTTATTAGCCACAGTTTGTTTTTATGATGGGAAGAAACAAAAGACAATATTTTTTTAACACTTTAATGCAAATTTGGTCTGAGCTTGATATTCTTTTGCTGTTTTCGTTTTATGCAAAGCGTAAATGAATAGGTTTTGATGCTATGACAAACTATAGATAATTTTAAGCATGTAGCGTAAATGAAGTTACTAGTTTAAAGCCATTGCAGGCCACTAGATAATTTAGATGCAAAGCGTAAATGAGATTGCTAATTTTAAGCCATTTCAGGCCTTTGACTAGTTCAAGCGTAAATTGTGATTTAAATAGGTAATTTAAGGCCATTTTGGGCCCTGAATAGTTTAAGGCCATTGCAGGCCACAGGTATTTCAGGTGCAAAGCATACATGATTAGTTGTAGATAAAGTTAAGAGTAATAAAGATAACTAATGGAAGTGTAAAAACATAAGCGTAAATGAGAATAGCTGGTGGAAGCATAAAAAATAAGCATATGCATAAAATGAGATGAGTGTTTGTAAAGCAAAGATAGGATAGCTGATGAAAGAAAATATGCGTAAACTACATGGCAGTTAGATGACAAAGTTTACTGGCTAGCTCTGTAATTGTTTCCTGATCGCTTTTATTTTTGGTGACATGTAAAGACAAGGGGATTTACGACCCTTTTTCCTTCACATCACAATCTTCCTCTTGGAATAGTAGTTCGACCCAAGTTAGGCTGTCATCAGCCACTGTTTCGGCTTGTTTGAGTATTCGGACAGGGGACTGATCTTTAGGCATTTTGATTTCCGACCCTTATTCCATTTCTATGTTATTAATAGCCTGAGGGGTTATTTCATCATCATGGATAACCACTTCTCCTCCTGCGTAGGGCAGATGGATCTCCTGATGGATAGGTGATGAAACTATCCTCAGTTGAGCCAACCAAGACCTCCCTAGGATCAAGTTGAAGCTAAGAATCTCTTCGACGATAATAAAGGTTACGTCTGTGGGGAACTATTTCCTTGCCACAAAGTTGATGTGCACTGTGCCTTTGACTTGCACTCGTGCCCCATTGAATGACTTTAGACACGATGTTGTGGTAGGACTGATCTGATCGATCAGGCCTAGCTTATCCACTATGGGATATGGGATGACATTAGTGGCCGCTCCATCATCTACATGCACCCTCTGAATTCAGTGTTGGCCAACCCGGATGGTGATGAACATGGACGCCGTTGTCAGTTGACCCTTTTCTGGGTCATCCTTAATGGATTCATTGCGAAAGGTCAACAGGGAAGGCCCAGGCTTCTCAGCCACAAGAGGAAGCATAATGGAATGAATCGCTTCTTGATCTGCTGGCAGGCTTTCGTCCACGGGTATGGACGGCAGCATACGAACCATAGTCTCACGATGTTTCTGTGACATCATGAGTAAGTCATAAAGGCTCAATGTTGTATTTTTTTATTTTAGATCTTGCTTGACTTGCGTAAAGGCGTCGAAGAGATCCCGCCCATGATTTGGCTGCTTGTCAGCCTTTTCCTCTTCCATTCACCCTAAGAGAAGAATTTCTCGGGGAGGAGTGACATTTGGTTGAGGGCTGCATTTCTTTTGGCTAGGAGGAGATGGTTGCATTTGCATAACTTCGTCATTTTTAGAAAATGGGGCCAAGGGTACAGAAGTGAGGGGTTTAGGCTTGGGAAACCCCAGCGTAAGACGGTCCTTGGTCGTACCAATTGTCACACCTCCTTCTTCTTTTTTATTAAGTTGGGATCAAGAGATTGACTTAGAGGTTTGCCCCTACACAGGAGGGGCGGTTGATGGTTTTGGTACCCTGATGACAAAGGGTGCCTTAGGCGTAGGCGCGGGCTAGGCCGCAGCTTTACCAATAGCAGGTTGTCGAGCAATGGTCTGAGAAGGGGCTTGAAGGATAAAAGATTGCCTTGGAGTACCACTTGTCGATGCTAATGGATCTGCTGTTTGGGGCGAGTGAGGATGCATTTGCAACATGAAAGGCTGCTTTGGTTGTTCCTGATTATCGCCCTATGCTCTTACCACGTTAATTGTGTACCCTGGTTATTTGCATTTAACGGGTCTTGGTACACATGCATGACTTGGTTTTCTGGATGAGCTAGACTACTACTATCTAAGATCAGGTCACCTTGATCGATCATACGTTGAATGTCATCCTTCAACGCCCAGCAGTAATCCATGTCACGACCACATAATTGATGGTAGTCACAAAAGCTGTCCAGTATAAAGTTCTTGGGAACTGGCAGTTCATTAGGTTAGGCCAAGGAGGTGTTCTTGAGTAATTCGCAATGGCGCCTGTGATGCTTCAGAGCCTCCTTGGAAACTACCTTGTGTCGGATGTGGTTGGTCCCCAATAACTGCTTCAAAAGTTCTGAAGGCTTTATAGGTAGAGTTGTGTAATTTGAGTGGTCCTTAAGCTCAAATTTTGGCCTCGGTTATGGAGGTGCTTCGGGTGTGGAAGGAGTTTCTTGATTGGTGCCATTTGAGCTAGTTGTCGGTTCGGATGGCTCCTCAGTTGTTTTCTTGTTATTGTTGTTTTTCTTCTTGACCCCCTCGGCAATCGCCGCTACTTTTATTATCGTGGCTTTGCCTTTGTCCTTACCCTTGCTATGGGCATTCTTGTAGACCACATACGTCGAATCTTTACTAGCCTCCGCTGCGTCTTGGATGCTCTTAGTCTGAGCAAAGACTTGGCTGAGGGAATGAGGAGTGAGGTAATACAGCTTAGACTTGATAAAGTCGTTGACCGCTCCCTTGAAGATTGCCAGTAGATGGGCCTCCGTGATGGGTTCGCGGATTTCGTTCAAGGTGGCGCTCCAATGTTGTATGAACTTTTGAATCGACTTGAGCGGGTCTTGTTTGACTCTCATAAGCTGGTCCAACATGACTTCTGGCTTTAGGTTGTATTTGAAACGAGTCACAAATTGGGTTAACAGCTCTTCCAAAGTTGAAATGGAAGCACATGGAAGTGCTCGACACCAATCCAGAGCTTTACCCGTTAAGGACATAGCAAAGACATGGATTATAGGATGTTGCCATGGTTGTAATAATAAGGAATCTGACCTGAAAGTGATGAGGTGGGCGTTGGGATCACCTTCCCCATTATATTTTGTAAAATGGAGAAGGGGCATCCCAGGTGGCAACGACAAGATAGGGACTACTGGACTAATAGGATCGTCATGGTAGAAATCCATGACTTATACCGTGTCAAAATCAAAAGCCTTGAGATGCTTGACCTCCTCTGTAAGGGTCTGAATGAGCTGGAAGGCTTGATCTAGACCCGTAGATGATGAGGTCATTTGTGGAATGGTAGGAGGGGCCACACCAGGTGGCTGAACAGAGGCAGTAGCTTGGTCGATGGTCGGTGCTATCGGGATAGTTCCTATAGGCATCCGGTGGTTGGTGTGGATGGAGTGACCAGTGTCGGCTGCGCCATTGGGTACGCTGCTTGTGTAACTGGGGGCACAAGCAGCGATCCCACAACTGGGTTTAGCACTTGCGGGACCTAGCTTTGATGATGGGGATGGTGGTGCATTTGCACAGGATGGGCAACAAGAGGCATGTTGGGAGCCCACCATGCTATGGTGGTAGGCCCTATCATGTGAGTCTGGAGCAAGGTTGGTGTTGTATTTAATTGTGACGTAGGTATCGTGTGCACGTGCGGTGACATAGGCGCAGGTGTACGATGAGGTGGATTAGGTAATTGCACCTATTGGGGAATGATTTGTGATGGACCTTTGCCCGGAAGTATAGTTGGAGAAAAAAAATGTAAGCGTGGCAAATGCGGGACTCTATTAGTATTAGATAATGTCAAAGGCATGTGACCATGAACAACGGATTTACGCGGGACATCATGGAGGGAGGGGCCATAGTGAAATCAGCATGATTGCCTCCTTCAGAGTGAGAGTCCATATCGTCTTGTCTGTCATGAAGCGTTTCATCATGGAACAACACCTCTAGTTGCTCTGGCGATGTCCTTGCCATCAGCATTTGATTTAGGATCCACTTTTGTTGATTTGTCAGGGGCACAGTGGCATTAGGTGAAGGAATAAATTCCTTCCCGTTGCAGTACATGAACTCGTACTCTCGTTTTTCCTCGAATTCTTGTGGATACATGGGCAGGTTTGCCGTTAGCTTAGCACAGAGGAAATTGTAGTGTTCCCTACGCTGAGCGTGTCCCTCAGGCTCTTTGTTTTGAAGCCTGAGGGAGTGGCGCGGTCACACTGGACTAGTTGGCGGCTCGACCATAGGAGGCGTAACTTGTAGAGTCCAAGGGTTCTTAAGGTTGGCTATGTCAACAACGGTAGTTGATGTAGTCATTCTCTACATGGTTGGTAAATAATGGCAATAAGGATAATGATCGCAAGGGAAAAGGAAAACTAAGATAATAATCGAGGCTTTCTATCTTGTAGGATTCTAAAGGAATTGTCGCAGTGACCGATCTGCACCACACAATCTCATAGACAACCTCAGAGGTATTATTTTTAGGTTGATTGACAATTGGTAGAGATAGCTTACAAGACTACCCGTAAAATAGGGATCGGATATCTAGCCCTCCTTTTAGCGCCAGAAAACTGTAATGATGGAAAACGTTGGTCGCTGGAAATACTGAACGAAAGTCTGTGTACATAGTTCTAACCCCGGATCTGTGCGAGGACCGTGCTGGAGAAAAAACGAATTCGAGGTGCCCTGAACGGTCTTGTCGATCAGACAGGAACTTACCTAATCAGTAAAAATTTCGTGATATTTGGATGGAGAAATGATGATTCTTTATGAGGAGATACAATATTGTTAATCCTGAAAGCAATTGAAAATGATGTAAATGATTTAAAGCGATTGCAAAATCTGTATAGATAGGATGCAAAGAATCGGATTTAGAGAGAGTACAACCCCAAGATCTGGGATTTAACTTATGAACATAATATGTTTGATATAATGATTACAAGCGGACTTCGGTTTGGATGAAGCACATGCCAGCAGCAAGAAAGTTATCTAAAGATGAAACCAGCAAAGGTCAATCTACCTTGTTCTAAGCAATCTGGGTGCAAGGAAGTTAGACCCGGGGCAGAATATCTGTTAACTGACTATTTTTGATCAAGGGTTCTTGTCAATCACCTCCGATGTTCTCACAATCGCTGATCCTCTTTTGCTCTCTTGCTAATCTTGAAAGAGAAATTTTTGCCAACCCTTTGATCTTCGTCAACTGGAGCATTTATAAGGTTAGGGTCAGGAGAAAAACGAGATTTAGATGATGCGTGTCCTGAAGTTATAAGATGCCATTGACCTAATGTCTTTGTTGTTGAAGCTTGCGGCACTATACTACGTAGCGTGTCATAAACCACTCTTGTTTGGGCTTTGGCAACAAACTGTCCTTTGATTACGCTGCAATACGCTAGAGAGCGTATTGTGACGTATGAACTACTGATGTCTGAATTGTGCTGTCGTTGCTTGCATTACGCTGCGTTATACTAAATTACNAATTGTGCTGTCGTTGCTTGCATTACGCTGCGTTATACTAAATTATGCATAATAGCGTAATTCAGCGTAAAATAGCGAAATTGCAAAAAGTTGAAGTGTTGTCGCCACGTTTCCTCTGTTTCTGATCAATCCCTTTTTGGGGTTTATTATGTTACACTACATAATATAGTGTAATAGCCCCCTTAATTCGAGAAAGAAAACCTATTGAAATGCGCGGCATGCTGCAGATCATTGCCTAAACCTTAAGATTTTTGCTGGGTTGTCGAAGTCTTGAATGTTCGCCATCTTTGATTTTGTGGTGGACTACCTTTTGACATTACGTTGTGTAACGCGAAGTCACGCTATGTTGCGTAATCCAGTGTAGTGTGCCAGAAGTTAAGATTTTGAACATAGAAAACTCGCAAAGTTGAAGGCTTGTCGTCGTGCACCCATCGCCTTGTGACGACTCCTTGCCCGAGTCACTGGGTTTTGTCGAACCATCAAGGCCTCGAAATCTTCATGGTGTTTCAGCTCTTATGTTGAAGGGATGATAGGGCTAGGCATCATAAAGACCTTGAGAAAACCTCTAAGTGTGATGTTTATCTAGATGTTCTTAGATGCCTACCTCCTAAACCACTCCTATGCTTGCCCCACTTCATTGAAGTTTAGGATGAGAGTATTTGTTGAATGTTCAGTGAAGGGTATAATGACATCAACCAAAGTGGATGGTCCTATAAGCCAAAAATAAATAGCATCAATTTAGCTACATTTACACCATAGAATACTTAATACCCATATAGCCATAAAACCTTAGACGTAACATAGAAAGTCATTCTTTTTCTAAACTTTCTTCTTCGTACTTGACAAAGCTCATGTGGGGCTTCCAGTAGTGATGCCCATATTTTTGATGGCCTAGGGGATCATCCACTAGCTATGTGTTGTTTAGGAAGTCACACACTTCTTGTAAATAGAGTCAAGTCTAGTAGTGTATTCATCACAGTTCCTCCCCTTAGCTATTTGAAAACGATATGTATGATCTTTTGGCCTTTGAAGAATTCACTCAATGTGGTGTGGGCCACCATCAAGATTTGATCATTCTTAATCAAGCCTTGGTCGTTAACCCTCTACTTGCAAGATATGTGTTAAACTTACTAGTTAGGAAAGATGACCAAATTAAACAAAGTGAAAACATTAAAACCTATAATAGCCATGCTTACCCTTGTAATCGGTACATAGTGCTTGGAGGATTCTGGAATAGGGACTGGGATATTTGCACCACCATCAAAGTATTATTGATGTTGGATTGAGAACACTCTGGCATCTTCTAGATGTCTAAAAGGTAACAAGCACCAATGGTATCCTTTGTCTCTACCATCTCTCTTGCTGCTTGAGTCTCTAGATCATCAATTATGAATTGAGCAACCAAGTGTGTAGACCCAAGCAGTAGGGTCTTCATTATGAATCTAACCACTTTTGTAGAAAAATGTGATCACATCATCATACTAAAGTTCTGTAGAAGGCAGGCATGGAATTTCCTTATCCCTAGAGGGAACCATAGTGACCCCTTCTCTAGGTCCATGTCAAGGAGAGGGGTGTTGGCCTTGGATAGGCCAATACAACATAGGATGTTGATCAACTCGACCATGATGAGAATGGGCTTTAGCATGACCTTGTAGGGGGAAGACATAAGCATCATTGGGATCATGCTTCAATGCTTAGAATTTCCTTATGAACTTCTTAAAACACGGTAGTTAGGAATTGTTTAGAGATTCGACAACAATTAGTTTACAACTTTCATAGCCATTAAACCTTTATAGCCAAGGTATCATAGCCAAAATATTATTGCTTAAACATCATATCCAAAATTATGCCTTAGTCCAAACCATACATTAATTTAGGAAAAGCATTAAAACCTAGTGAAACACCACTAATTTCAGCCTAACACTTTGAAGTGAGAACAACTCAAAGCCCTCTTGACCTTTGGGAGGAAAAAATCTGAATAAGTCAACCTCACTCACGCTAGCTTATCCTAGGCAACACATGCTGGAAATTGCAAATTTTCACACTCACACTGCAGGTCACGCTATGGTCACGCTGGCAGTGTGAGTCCAGCATGACCAATCCTAGAAGCCTTCAAATCAAGTAAAAAATGATCAAAATCATAGAGCGCAAGCCATCCCCGAGGGCCACTGATATCCACTCCAGGTTTCAGCAATTAGAAATTCAAATTTGGAGACAAACTGTTCACATTTCCACACACACACTGCAGGTCACGCTGCACTAACACTGGTAGCATGAGTCCAGCGTGACCAACTCTAGGAGCCTCAAAAATAAGTCGAAATGACTTGATTTCCAAAGAGCAAGTCACCCTCATAGTTCATTGTTGACAACTTTAGCCTTCAGCGTTCAAAATTTTAGTCTTTGAGTCTAAAAATGGTAGTTTTTGTGGCTCACGCTGTGGTCACACTGCATCTCATGCTGTGGTCATGCTACAACGTGAGTCTAGTGTGAGCTACCAAAGGTGGCTCAAAATAAGGCACTTTCAAGGTTAGTTTCTAATTTTTAGATCACTCTCAGAGTCAGACATAGACAAGCAACTGTTGTACTCAAGAATCAGTCTTCAAAAATTAAAATCTGGAGTGAAATGCATCACTTTCAAGTCACTCACGCTAAGGTCACACTGGGGACACACTGTAGCGTGAGTGTAGCATGCACACGCTGAGGACATGCTATGACAAAATCACCTCACGCTGGAAGTTCTTGTCAGGTGAAGACACCTCAAACAACCACAGAACCACTCAAATCGACATCCTGTAGTAGTCAATTCAAAGATCTAGAAGTTTTAAGCGAGCCAGAGTCAATTTCTCTTGTTGTACATTGTCATTTCATCATTTTTCATTTGTCAAGATCTTACACTCTGAATTGTGTGTGTTTCCATGAGCGTAAGCTAGCTTGAGTAAGTTGTCGCACATTGTAAGATACACTGTACCTAGTCCAGAACGTAGCTTGCCGACACATGTCCAACTCACATATAGTTGTCCATTGGACACATGTCACTTGATCCGCTTTCGTCTCATCTCCCAGCCATTGATTCAATTCTTGGATTCTGCACCCAAGCTTGGCCCAGCCCTATAAATACCTTGTCAATTCACATAAATTGGGTTGACAATTTTGAAGGTTGATGGCTTAGGAAATTCAGACTAGAAATCCTTGGGCACTCGAGCACACTTGACTCCTAGCACCCAAGCACTCCTGAAATACATCACATCACCCCAGGGCTTGGTGATTGACTTGCCATCTACACGTGCAGCTATGCTTTGATCGGTGCACATCTTTTCTAAGCAATATAATACAGTTCGTTTTGCTTGCCATTATATTGTTTGCTTTGTTTTACGTTCAATTTACATTTTGTTTATAATACCAGTTCTATATACATTTCTGTTTACATTTTGTGCACTCTGTTTACATTTAAAACATCAGTTACGATAACCCCAGCGCAAGCCATAGTTTACACTTAGGGAAGTCCTTGGTTGATTTGCGTGTAGACCATCCAAGGCACTTTGCCTTCGTTTTCTTTTCCAGCTTACCCTCGGGTGAAGGAAGGGTTAGCTTTGTTTGCCTAACGATCTTTCGGTGTTTGTTTTCCCTTCTAGCCTTACACCAACAATTTAGGTCAATACAACAAATTGGCGTTAGAAGGAGTGCTTGACTTGTTTGTTGTCTATCGAAACGTTGACCACGTTACCTGTCTAAACGCTGCACAAACTAAGTGCGGATTAAAGCCTAGTCAGTTTACACATGCCCTATTGACTTACCTATCATTTCTACTCCTAATACCTCACGCTGTTTGTCAATGTTACGCTATCAGCTCACATAGTTTGTTGGCCACGCTGCAGTTAACTCATGCTGCAGCTTTTGTTTGTTAGTCATGTTGCACTGCAGTTGCTCATGCTGCAGGTGCTGACACTACCATTGGTCACACTGTAGTTACTCACGGTATGGGTGCTGACACTATTGATCATGCTGTAGTTACTCATGCTACAGGTGCTGACGTCGTTGGTCACGTTGCAGTTGCTCATGCTGTAGCCGCTCACGTTCAAGTTGTCTACCTTAGTTTACTCACGTTCATTATGGAATCCTCGTAAATTAACTTGGTAACGCTGCTGATCTCAGACTTTGGGGCTGAAACCTTGAACCCTGTCACTGATACGAAATCCATAATTGTTATTGAATAGATAAATCCCCATAGCCCTACGTGCCAGTCACTTAGGCTACAGGGCAAAGATCCTACCTATGCGACTCTTACACCTGAACAGTATAACTTCATTTGTGTCAAGATCTAAGCCAACTTACCTATAGATCGTGTAGAGAGGGAAGTGAAGCGAGACTATGAATTTATCCACAAAGGAGGTTGTGAGTTCATCCCTTTAGAATTTGACATAATCCCGTTGTCTAAAAATCATCATAAGCTCATATCCTAACTTCTCATGGCAAGAAGTCAAGCCTTACAGCTACCTCCAATAGAGCCTCAGAGTGGAGATGAGGAAGATGACTTTGTAGCCCAGTCTAAACATGGAGATTTGTACCACACCATCAGTCCCCATGCCTATACAAACCCATTATTCCACCCTTTTTTGGAAGAAACTGTGCTTCCTCCTTCATCCGTAAACACTCAAGCACCAGTTTCCCGACAAGAGGTACCTGCTTCCATTCCCATCTTCTCCGTGCTCAATATTCACTTTGATGCGTCCACTTCCATTGTACCCCCACAAGTACAGTCCCAAAAACTCCCTTCCCAAACTAACGAAGGGTCAATCTTTCAACCTCAAGTAATTGGGATGCCATTGGTCATACCAGCTTCTACATCCATCCATTACATACCTCAAGTGCAGATCCACAGAGCACCATTGATTACTTCAACCCAACACGTTCAGGGTGTCACTTCACAACCTGTGGCTGGGAAGTGGGTTCTACCGGCTATAGTCTCAGCCTCGAATACTATCCCACCACAACAAACGTCAGCCCAACAACCTCTCTTTCCACAAAAAATGCAACAATTGAACCATTATCAACCATAATCCACTGAATCCATTGGTCTGCCTACTGCCCAAGAGTGGGTAGACACAAAAAAAATGATGCACTCATTGGCAGAAGAATTAAAACACCTTAAAACTGTGAACATTGAGGAAGTCAATATACTAGACTTCTATCAAGATGATCCAACCCTTAACATTGCCAAAGGGAGTCTCATTACCCCAGTTGACCAAGTACAATGGATAGGGAGACCCAAATGCCCACCTAGTAACATTTCGAATAGAATGTCTTTTTCTTTAGGCATGGCCCCATGTAATTCTGCATGTGTTTGCTATGTTCGTAATGAAAAAATCCTTAGATTGGTATCGAGCTTTGCCTCGTAACTCCATATCTTCTTGTAGAACTTGTTGCACCAGTTTGTCACTGGTTTCAAATACAATCTAAAGCTTGAGGCTACGTTAGATAGTTTGATCTAGATTAAACAAGTGCCATTAGAGCCAACACAGAAAATTATCCAAAGGTGGAGTGCAACCTTGAATGAACTTCACGAACCCATCCTTGAAACATATCTGCTTACCATCCTTAAGGCGACTATGAATGACTTTATTAAGTCAAAGCTTTACTATTTGAAAGCCTGCACATTGAGCCAAGAATTTGTGAAAATCAAAGATATAGAAGAGGCAGCACAAACAAGTAATGACCCAGCCTACTTGACCTTTAGGAGCCAACATACGAAGAAAGATAAATCCAAAACAATGGTAGAGGTAGTGGCTAAGACAACCTGATCTAACCATCCAGGACAAAAGGGAAAGCAACCTGCTATCCCAAACATCTATGAAAGAAACATACCTGTGCTGACATTCGAAACTTCCTCAAATAGAAATAACAACACGAGTTATGCCCATGCATTCGAATGAAAATACCCCGCTCAATACACACCCTTGCCCATGAAGCCTTCACAATTGCTTGATCAACTTCTAAAGGCCAGGCTAATTTAGCACAAACAAATGTCTCCTGCAGCCTCTCAAAAACATGATCGATTTTGTGAGTTGGCCAAGAACCCAGCCTTAGCAATAGCCAATGAGCCCCCCATTCCAAAAGGCTTTAGGTTGGATAGGTTTTGTGAATATCACCAACAGTGTCGTCATGGGACTGATTATTGTTTCACTCTAAAATAGGATATACAACGCATGATTGACAGGGGTGAAGTAGTATTCGATGAAGTAAACCCAGTAAGACCCCAAAACCAATCCATGGGGGTCTACAAGGATGCTCTCAATACCAATGATGCACCATATGTGATTAATACTATCCATGTGAAGAATAGACAGGACATCACTCAAAAACCTTTTGTGATTCACAAGCCTTCGGAAAACACACCTACCCCAACATCTCCTCAAACCCCTTTCATCATATGCACATCCGCCACACTGCCAAAACCATTCGTCATCTGTGTACCTCCTTCTATTGTAGCAACAACCACACCATCGAAGAATCGACCCATTCCCTTTGTGATCGGGTGCCAAAATGCCCTAATACACAACCCACCTCCATTCCCTCGTGACCTCTGCGAGAATGCCTTGCCGATAGACTAACAAGAGAGCGCTTGGAAAGAGAAAACCATCAACACAAATTAGGATCACCAAAGCCAACACCACTAAATGTTGTTCCCATGGGTCTGCCCATTAATGAGCCTAGTACAAGTCATCAAAATGAGGATAATGTCATGAGTTATGTCCCAAACCTAGCACCCTCAACTACTAATGTAAAAACCCCTCCACAAGAAATACGAATGCTGGGTCAAATGGACCAAATCTCCACAGACAAGGGTGCCCCAAATGGTAAAGACCTAGCAAGTGCGTTGACCCAGGTCACACAAGCTTTGAAACAAAAGAATACTTCTTTAAGCCTGTATGATCTAGTAATGACTTCACCAGTACATTGAGAAGCTCTCGTACGGATGTTGACCTCGATCCCTATTAGTGAGGACCTTCCTGTAGATGAACCATCCATTTATGTGGGATTGTCCACGCAACCTTAGGAATCAAAGACCGCATCCCTAGAGTTTCGTGCTAAGGACATTAAGCTAAATGAGAAAATAGGAGAAGTTACTACATTCCCTATGTTCATAATGATATAGGTTAATCATTTCAAGATACGTAGGGTGCATGTCGACGACGGTGCGGTGACAAATGTAATACCTTTTTCCATCATCAAAAAACTGGGACTTACTGAACAAATATAGCCCATGACAACTTCTTTCTTGAAATCCTTTAGTGGTTCTCACATTGGAGTGAAAGGTATGGTTACTTTAGATTTCATAGCCGGGGACCAATTCCCCATATTAGTTGAATTCATAGTGGTTGATGAAATGCCAAGGTTTAATCTAATCCTAGGACATCCCTAACTGGCTCAACTTAAAGTTGTATCCTCACCAATCCATCAAGAGATCCACCTACCTTACGAGGGTAGTGAGATCATCATATATGGGGATACAATAGTACCCCCTACTTCCTCACATCCTAGGGTAGATCAAGAGTTAGAAATTGAGTTCATTGAGCATAAGCAAGGAACTATGAGCATACTTCAAGACATAAACCCAACATTAACTCCCAACCCTATTGAAATTGAGGAAACACTAGACAACACAAACATAGGCACCATTCCTACTAATGTCTCTTTGTTAGAATTATCCTTTGACATCACCAATGAAGGGGAAGGTGAGTATAAGATCATACCCACATGCCCAACCCCACATGTTAAGCTACAATGGATTAAGAAGTAACTCAATAAATAGAACTAACTACCAAATGTCCAAAATGACGTTAAACTACCAAATGTCCGAAATGACGTTAAACTACCAAATGTCCAGTATGACGTTAAACTGCCAACGAACGTCCGCAATGACGTTAAACTAGCCATGGTCAGAAATGGCCGATTCCTTTTAAAATTTTCCTAAAACTGTTATTGCTTTTGGCCCACTATGGCATAAAACTGGTAACCTTTCTTTCCTTAGCAATAGATGCAATAGTCCACCATGACTTTAAACTAATTTGAATAGCCCAAAATGGCTTTAAACTAGGATTCAATACGTTGCAAAGTTTACAGATTTTCATTACGTTATGTCAAACTTTAGTTTAAATGATACAAGTTTCCGTCTCTATTTATGCCTTCTTGTTACTTTCTTTTACAAGTATTGATTGATGTTTTGCTCCCCCATCCTACATGCATATGTTCACAATAATACTGGAAAAAGAAAATAAAAAGACAAAACATAAAAAAAAAAGAATGAAATGATGATACGCCAATATGGTAGGAAAATTTCAACATGTTATGTCATAATTAGGTCCACATTATTACATTTGTCAACCACATACTTCCATCAAACATTCAAAAATCCAAAAACATTTAATAGCTAAGGTCTGGTTAACAATAAGATCATGGAGGGGGTTGATCCCCAAGAAGCTCATGGAGGGGGTTGATCCCAAAGATCCTCTTCATCATCCGCTTTTGCTCTGCTAGGGCCAGCTCCATCATTAACATGTCCCTAAAAATGGAAAAAAAAATAAAACAAAATACAAAAATTAAAAAAATAGTAACACTAACAAGGAAAATAAAAAAAATAAAAAAAAATGCCACAATAAAACACTCACAAGTGAGGAAGGCCCTAAGTTGGTCTCCAAACGTCGTAGAATCTCCTTCTCGGGCACATTTGCCCAATCCTCCTCCAAGCCAAGATCAATGTCAACAAGTGTTTTGCCCTTGTCCTCCAATCTTGACATTTCCTATTTAACAAATCTATCTATGCTCTTTGTTCTGCTAAGTCCCATGTCACCTACACTTTGCTATTCAAAACCGTCCAGTAACATGCGTAGGTGATTTCGGATGAGCACCATGTGCTATCACCAGACAATCTAGCAGTGGCAAAGTCATAAAGGGATTGGAGATCCCTTTTCTCCTCTCTCTCTTTTGTTAGTGTCTCCTTCAATGAGTGAACCTCATCCCATAGATACTCAGTTGAATGCCTTAAAGTCCAAACTGACTTAGCATTCTATATGATGCAACTAGAAATTGCATCGTAAATATTTCTTGGGACTTGCTCAATATTCCCTGGCAATTTGGGGAGGGCATCAATATGAGTAGCTTCAGAAGGATCCCATTGGAGCTTGGTGCCTACAGGTGTAAGTGCTACACACATGAATCAGTCATGATCAACAATGAATGCAAAGAAACACAAAAAAAACTAGACACTTAGCATGAGATGTATTGTATACATATCTAGTTCTGGATGAGCTTCTTGTAGGCAAGCAATCACATCATTAACAATGTCCCTAACAAAATCCATTTTGCTAGGCATCTCAGGCCATGGCCTTAATGGGTCATTTAGTGTGGGACGAGTAGGGGAGGTCTCCTCAATTAGGGTCTGTGATCCTTACACCTTGGCCCAGGGTGTATGTGCCTCAGAAATTTGAGCATCTACCTCTGATAATCAAGATAATCAAGAACAACACACGAAAATTAAAAGACAGAATATGGATTAAGCTAAAGGGAACATGCCAAAAAGCCCTTCGCTGTTTAGCCTGGGCGGATCACCAAGTTGCAAAGATCCATCAAAGAAACCATTGAGGACATCTCTTTCATCACTTGAATGCCTAAGTGCATCCAAGGCCTCCACAAGCTTCGTCCCCACATTGCTTGTTACATCCTCCTCGTGTGGGGCAAGAATTTATTCTTCCTCAATTGTTTCTTCCTTTTCTTTTCCTTCCTCCTTAGGTATCAGAGCCATGACCTCTTTCTCCCTCTTCGGACTTTCCTCTGAAATAACACCAGAATCTTAGAGTTAGTATGATATAGCACATAAGTACATCCAATAACATATAAACCAAAAGGCAAGAAAATATTAAATATATAATAATAAAATAAACTACTTACCCTCCACTGGTAGTACAAATCGAATCTTCTTTACTCTTGTTGGCATCACATCTGGAGTAGGCTCCCTTGGGCGTTCTTTCCTCTTTACCTTTGTGTTGGACTTCCCAACAGTCTCACTAATCAAACGTTTAGCCCTTTTAATAAAAGTGCGCAGCCTAGGCAGTTCCAAACCCAAGCTATCATGGGAATGATGGGAACAGCTAGCTGCACTCCTAGTTGTGACTGAGACTGACTTCTCAATGTCTTCTGGTGGGTCTTGAGATCTAGTGGTGCTATACAAATGGTGAATCCAAGGGCGGGATAGTTGCGAACAGTTTCTCAAAATGTAGCGGTTATCCTCATGAACTACTAGGAATTCAGCGAACTTGCGTAGGTACCCTGCAAAGAAGGAAAATGTGAAGTGGGATTTTGCATGGATGCTTGAACGTAACCTGATGATCTCCCCATGAAGGCCAGATCCCAAAAATTGTGCCCAATTTTATTACATGCCTGTCTCTAAAACTGCATGTATCACACATGCAGACTCGATTCTAAGGTTTCTTCCTTGAGAAAGAGATTTGGGGAATGCCCGCGCTCGAAAGAGAGGATACAAGAAGTTCACCTCCATCGATCGGGTATCCTCTCACATAGCAAATCCCTTAGGACCCTGAGGCATGCCTAACCACTGCTCAAGTTACCTTATGACCTGTCCATCTTTGGTTGCTCTGTCTATGGCTATCGTGGCATCATTCATGGAAATGCCAAAAAGATTAGAAATAAACTTAGTGGTTAAGTGGAATGATACCTTTACTCCTCGAACCCGTGTGGTAAAATGAGAAGCATCACCACTAAAAGAGTCAACAAGGGTAACCATCTCAGCAGTCGGAATGCTAGGAGTTAAGGCTGTAAACAAGTCGATCAAACCTACCTGGGTAAGGCGGTTGNTGAGGCGACTAATAATCAAATTAGAAGCTTGATTTTGTAACCATTTTTGTGATTGCTCTACCTCCCCATACTTCATAAAAAGTGTGGCTTCAGTGCACCTTGTCGTAATCGTAAGTTCTTCAGGGGGGATGGCTGCCGTAAAAGAAAAACATAGAGTGAAAAGTTAGAAAAGGAACGTGACACACAATGATGCAACAAAAAAGGAAAATTGTGTCTAAGGTGTGGTTACTTACCATCTGTGACTGTTGTAGGCGAGGTGGGTGCAGGATCAATCCTTTGAGGAAATTTTGGCCCATTAGAAAACCAATCCTTATGTAACCAACCATGCACTTGGTAGTGTTGAAACGCTCTTGAGAACTGCTTATGGTAGTTTACAATAGCCACTTTTATCTGGTCCAATACTACGACACGAAGAATAGGGCCAACCATGAATGTCTCTAGCACTGTGCATGCTAAAGTAAGTCCATCATCATCACCACGCATTCCATTCTCATTAAAGTGGGGTTTGCATAGGAAAACAACATTTACATTTAGATGATGACATAAAATTCAAAAGGGAATCAAAAACGTAAAGTAAGACTCAAGAAAGCATACTTGTCCACTTTATATACTGTCCTGGGTGGGGTTTGAAATAAAGTATGCACATGGAGGGCTAAGAAAAGTGTGTTGTTGCTATTGTAATGACTATAGGTAGGCAACTCCCACACATGAGTCAAGGGACAAGTAGATCTAGGACCCTTAGCAGGGCCTCCCTCAACTCTAAAAAGTCCCGCATCGATATCAGTGATAAAGGCAAGCATGTCTTGTGTAGACCCGGGCAACACGGTCTCAATAATATCACGAGCCATCTGTTCACTTAGGTGAGACCATATAACCACATTAAAGTTTTGCAGGATAAATGAAAAAAATGAACTAACATCGAGACGCAACCATATCACATGGGGCCTGATTCACATGTCATAGGGAGGTGTGTCTGGCCCAAAGGGGCCAAACCAAGCAAGTATGCCAACAAGCTCAATGATGAGGAGAGAAGATTTAGGTGCCCTGCATACAACCAAAACATTGGGTAAGTAAAAAATCCAAGAAATAACAATAGGTCAACATCACACAAAACCCAAAAATCACATAAACAAGCACTGCACCCCATGAGACAAGGACACCAATATCTATTTAGTGTATCTGATGCTCACTTGGGTACATTGAAATCCATTTCACAGTAAAGCCACACAAAAGTACAGAACATGAACATTCATTAAAGCAAGGTTTAAATCATCTGTCCTAGGAAGAACAAATAAACAGTATAAATATGAAGTAACGAACATCCTAGGAAATGAAGATCTTCACGTTTTCAACTAACGTTGGACCTGCTTACTTCCCAGCTGACTCATGCTTGAAGAGCTCACGTTGGGCCTATTTAGCAAAATTGCATTGCCTGTCTCCCCAGTACTCTCTCCCTAGTGCTCTCAATGGTTTTCTCATATCCCAGCTCATGTTGAGAACCTACAACTTGTCCTAGAATCCTTGCCCTGTGCTCACACTGCCTAGGAAACTGGTAATTATCCAATAGAGAAACAGAAAATAAAATGGGCTTTTCCAACAGACTCACGTTGGGCTATTCCCTACCCAAAAATTCAAAAATTTTGTAGTCACGTTGCCTTGCAAAAACTAAAAATTTGCAATCATGCTACCCAGCAAAAACTGAAAATTTGTAGTCTCGCTGCCAAAGAGGGTAAGACACGCATGCTACCAATGAGGGTAGGGACGCTCACGCTATAGGTAGCCTTGAAAGCCCAAAACCCTATGGCCTGAAAGCTCATAAACCCCACGATGCAAGAAGCCCCAAAAGTGTACACTACCTTGAACATCCCTTGGTGTTCATGCCCTAGGCACTCACGCAGGCATTTTTGGATGATTCACGTTGATCTTTTGGGCCTGTACTCATACTAGGATCGGTTCCAGCAACCCACATTATGGATTAGAGGGTTTGTAGCCCATGCTGCCCTACACTGAAACCTTGTTTGCCATAAATTGATGCTGAAAAGAAAAAAAAATTGGCGCTGACTCCCCCTTCTCCCGATGCCCAGGAAAGCCCATAAACCTCACGTTTCCAGAAAATCAAAGAAAACCCCAAAACCCACGTCGAATGCAGGACTAAATATCCTTGGCACTCACGCTCTAAACTTAAATTCACACTGCTCACGCCGATGCCACAAATCCTAAAATCCCTAAAAAAACCTCAAAATTGTTGCCGTAAAACTCTATTCTAAGTAACGTTGCTGGTAAAATGTCGGAGGAAAAATAGGAGAAAATAAAATTACCTATGCATAGCCTTCTTCCACGTTGGGATCCTGGCTTGGGGAAGACGTTGGAGAAGCTCTTCACTCTCCTCCATGAATGCCAGATCTGCTTGCCTCTTTCCCTTGCCTTGGCTTGCATTTACTCTACCCTTTTCCTTCATCTCTGTCATGCTCACGCTGACGTTGACGCTAACGCCGTAGCTCACACTGCCTGCACTCTATAGCTCATGCTATTGTTCAAATTTCTAGGCACTCACGTTAATAGAAATGATGCTTGTACTCCAAAAATTCCCTTTTCTAACCTCTAATATTATCAATTTAATTTAATTTATTTTATCTCCTCTTTTTTAATTTTAATTTTACTTCATCATGTTTGCATTTTATTGTTTATGTCATCTTTGCCTTGTGCATGCCCAATATTCCTCAAGAAAATAAATAAACATATATAAACTTATAGAAATACATAACGATGCATGTAAAATTCATAAAACTTTAAAATCTCCATGAGCTTATTGTCCACTCAAAAATTTAAAAGTCAAAAAAGGTTAAAACTTAAAAATGATGCATACACTTAGTCCAAATGACAAGTCAACATAAACATTACTGGCCTAGTACAGCCTTAAACTACCATGACTATCGCCGTGTCTCCTAATTTTGTCAATACATAGTTTGATTACCCTATGTTCGTTTACACTTTGTAATTCTCCTGCCAAAGGGGTGTCTCTTACTTGACTCCTATTTTAAATTGGCAGGAGTGAGCACCATGGCCACCAAGAACATCCTCTCAACATTATCTCTCAGTGGACCATACGGGGAGATAGAAAGAGTAATCAACCCAGAATCCTTAGATCTTGACCCATGCGCTTACACTAATTTAATAGCCTCCACTCAAGAAATGTCAAACTGGCCTAAAAATGTGACTAAGACTTTGGATCTAGAAGTCGATAATATCACTGAAGATTCCCTTGTTGAGGTCCTCGTTACCACGTCTAATGATGAAGCCAGAACATTGAAATTAAGCACCCTACTATACCTACAACTTGTCAATGACATCAGTCAAGTACTAAAAGACAATATAAAAACATTTGTATGGTCATATACTGACATGCCAGGATTAGACCCTCGAATCATTTAACACAACATTATCCTCGATGAAAAAATTAAACCAGTAAAACAAAAAGCACGAAAAGTTAGACCCGAAGTAGCGTTAGCAGTTTGTGCTAAAATCACAAAGCTCTACCAAGCCAACTTCATCTGAGCTATTGATTATTTCGATTGGGTATCAAACATTATTGTAGTCCTTAAGAAGAACAACAGTATACTCATATGCATTGACTTCTGTGATCTCAACATAGCCACCATAAAAGATGACTTCCCATTACCTAGCATTGATCAACTTATTGACACGACTACTGGGCATGCACTATTGTCCTTTATGGATGGATTTTTGGGCTACAACCAAATAATAATCAACCCAGAGCATCAGCTTAGAACGATCTTTATGACACCTTGGGGCACATTCTATTATACGATGATGCCATTTGGTTTTAAAATGCAGGTGTTACATATCAGTGAGCAATGACATACATATTTAGTGATTACATGCTTAATTTGCTTAATGACTAAGTTGATGACATCGTGGTTAAATTGAAAATTCTTGAAAAGCATGCAAAAGATCTAGACCTAGTGCTTAAACGTTGTATCAAATATGACCTTAGGCTCAACCCAAAGAAGTGTGTCTTTGATGTTAAAATGGGAAAAATGCTTGGCTTCCTAGTCTCTGAAATAGGGATATGGGTAGACCCTGATAAGGTTAAAGAAATAACCAATATGCAACCACCAAGAAACCTCACCAAACTACGTGGCCTCCAAGGTAGACTGCAATTCATCAGACGCTTTATCAAAAGGATGATGGATAAGTTGAGTCCCATGCAACACCTTCTACGAAAGAATGTGCATTTCCAATGGACTCAACAATCCCAGGAAGCATTCGAGAACATAAAACAAGAGTTGGCTCAACTACCAAATTTTTATCCTCCACAAAGTGATAAACCTTTCTACATCTACCTTGCAACTTTCGATTCCTCCATTGCATCAATGCTTTGTCAAATACGTGAGGATGGAGTTGAAATTCTTGTATATTACTTGAGCCACACATTAATCACCTATGAACAATGATACAACGATGTAGAGAAATCATGCCTCACCCTCGTCTTCTCCTTGAAGAAATGGTAGAATTATCTCTTCCGTAATCAGGTTTACATCATTTGCAAGGATAATGTGTTCCATGCCATCACTAATAAGATCTATGAGTCAAATAGGATAGCTAGGTGGAAATCGATGATCGCAGAGTTTGACTTGCACTATGTTGCTTAATCTTCCACAAAAGGTCAAGCAATAGTCACACAACTAACCGTCTCGCCAACACACGATCAAGCAACAATAAACCCCGAATTCCTAGATGAGAATGTTAATAGTATAGACATCGTACCCGACAACTATGAGGCAATCCTCTATTTCGATGGAGGCTCGACTTCCCAAGCAGGAAGTGCTACAGCTATTTTAATACACCCCTCTAGAAAAATTCAACCATTCTCCTATCGATTAAAATTTTATTGCACCAATAACGTAGCAGAATATGAAGGTCTTCTTAAAGGTCTTCAAGCAGCATTAACTTCAAGGATCACACGTCTTGTAGTTCGAGGCGATTCACAGTTAGTCATTAATCAAGTCACTGAGATTTATGCATGCAAAGCTCTCCATTTACAACCTTATTGTGATTTGACCAAACATCTGCTGAGACGACTGGTAGAAGTGGACATACAACATGTCCCTAGGAATGAAAACACTATCATCGATGCACTTGCCACACTATCCTTAAACATGACACCCAAAATGTTCCACACATTGCCTAGCTCTATAACAAGTTGTGCCAAACCTATAATTAACACTCTTAATGAAATGCCTATAGCATCTGTTTGCACAACACACGTAATGGAATGGTATGATGACATAAAAGAGTACCTTCTACAAGGCGAACCTCCACAACACTTGAAAAATGCTCAAAAGGAAGCCATACAGAAACGCTCCTGACAGTACACATTGATAGGGGACACATTGTGTTGCAAATCCTATGAAGGCATCCTGCTGATGTGCGTTAGTAGCATTGACCATCAAATGATCATAGAACAAGTCCACGAGGGACTTTGCGAAGGGCATATAGCACCCAAAGAAATGGCAACAAAGATTAGGTGCTTAGGCTACTACTGGCCACACATGGAATATGATTGCATCTCCAAGGTCAGAACGTGTGACATTTTCCAAAGGCATGGTAATCTAATACATGTGCCACCTAATGAATTACACACAACAAAAATCACATGGCCATTCCAAAAATGGGGATTAAACTTAATTGGACCAATAACGCCATCATCCTTCGTAGGACATAGCTTCATTATCACAGCAACTAAATACTTCACAAAATGGGTAGAAGTTATCCCTCTTAGGAAGACCACTTCAAAACATATTTTCACCTTCATAATAGAAAATATTGTGACTCGTTTTGGTATTCTAATGACCATCATTTCTGACAATGGGCCACAATTCAGCAATGCATATACTTAAAGTTTTTGTGAAAGTCTGGGTATTAAACATGCATTTTCATCACCTTACTACCCATAGAGAAATGGTCAAGCAGAGGCTACAAACAAGACTTTCATCATGGTGCTCAAAAGGATGCTTAATCAGAGCAAGAAATAATGGCATGAACAATTAGTCTACACATTATGGGCATACAGAACGACACATTGAACATCTATAGGTAAAAAGCCATATAGTCTTGTGTACGGATCTGAAGCTGTTTTACCTTTGGAGTTATAGGTTTCGTCGTTACGGATAGCTCTCTTGAGCCTCCTTGATGAGAGTCAAAATAATGAACTACGCATTGTTGACCTTGACTCAGTAGGGGAAGAACGTGTGCAAATGCTTGATCAAATCGAATGGTACCAAAAACAACAGTGGCAACGACACAAACACGATCTGCACAAGCACCCCATTAAAGAAGGAGGCTTTGTTCTTAAGGCCGTCCATGAATATCCAGACAAATTCTCAGCCAACTGGGAAGGGCCTTACTTAGTCACAAAGGCATACAATAATGGAGCATTCAAACTTGCTGACATGGATGGGAATGAGTTTGCTAATCCTAAAAATCATTTGTACCTGAAATGGTACTATTTCTGATGAAATTGAGGTACGTAAAAGTTCTAGCATCATGACTTAAAACTGATACCACAGAAAAGTCCTAGCATCATGACTTAAAACTGATACCACAGAATAGTCTTGGAGTCATGACAATAAACCGACACCACAGAGCTTTGTCCGGTATGACACTAAACTGCCACATCTGTCTACCATGACGTGAAACTAGCATCCAGAGTCCACTAAGACTATAAACTAGTTTGCCTCTTTACAGTCTGCTACGACTATAATCTAGCAATGCATCATCCGCTACGATGCTAAACTAGCACCGTCTAAGGGGTTATGACATGAAACTAACCCAAAACAGTTCGCTAAGACTATAAACTAGCGAAATCATCAATGACCAAGAAAAATTTAAAAAGAAGTGTTGTTACAATTGGCTATGCTTGTTTCACAAAGACTTGCTGCATAATTTGTCTCATGGACCCTGATGAAACTGATGCTGCTCATGATTCTGTCCACTTTGAAATTGCACATGGTGGCTCAATCTCCTTGGCTGTTCTCAAGTTTAAAGTGCTTAGTTAACCATTTCATTTGTGGTTTTCTTGTCTTCTTGGAGTTTTGTTTGCAGGATGACACATCATAAACCAAAGACTATTGGCTATTCTTATACAAGCCCTAGGAGAGAAGGCAATTATCTTGGAAATAAGTTACACTCATATCTCAAAAAGATCATGTATCATCACGTGGCTTTGGTTGTTTACAATGGGCCCTGTAAACACTCCACAAGAGTCCCATTTCTCCAAAGAACGCACGCCCCCTATGTCTTGGCTCCGAGTCTGCTGAAAATCGACTATTGACGAGGACCAATGATATAATTTGTTCATGTGAGAGCATTCCTATCTCACAATTCCAACAGTAATCATATCCCTGGATTTCCCCAGTGACAACCAATCCCCTTGCATCTTGAACTGCATTCCCCCAATCCCATGTACTTTTGAACATGGTGCGATGACGTCCAGCCAAGGATTAACGATTAATGTTTGGTACTTGGTTGTTCATGGTGTTTTGCACTTCTTTGTCGATGCTCTCGGGTGGATTCCTCCAGACATCAACAAAGAGGGGCCAATGAAACACCACTAATTTCAGCCTAACACTTTGAAGCAAGAATAACTCAAAGTCCTCTTGACCTTTGGGAGGTAAAAATTGGACTAAGTCAAGCTCACTCATGCTGGCTTATCCTAGGCAACACATGCTAGCTTATCCTGGGCAACACACGCTGGAAATTGTAAATTTTCAGACTCACACTGCAGGTCATGCTGGCAGCGTGAGTCCAACGTGACCAACCCTAGAAGCCTCCAAATCAAGTCAAAAATGGTCAAAATTTGAGAGTGCAAGCCATCCATGAGGGCCACTGATATCCACTCTAGGTTTCAACATTTAGAAATTCGAATTTGGAGACAAACTGTTCACATTTCCACACACATGCTGCAGTTCACGCTATGGTCATGCTACACTCATGCTGGCAGCATGAGTCCAGTGTAACCAACTCTAGGAGCCTCAAAACTGAGTTGAAATGACTTGATTTCCAAAGATCAAGTCACCCTCAGAGTTCATTGTTGACAACTTCAACCTTCAGTGTTCAGAATTTCAGTCTTTGAGGCCAAAAATGGCAATTTTTGTGGCTCACGCTGTGGTCATGCTACAGCTCACGCTATGGTCACGCTGCAACGTGAGTCCAGCGTGAGCTGCCAAAGGTGGCTCAAAACAAGGCAATTTCAAGGTAAGTTTTTGATTTTCAGATCACTCTCAGGGTCAGACACAGACAAGAAACTGTTGTACTCAAGAATTAGGCTTCAAAAATCAAAATATGGAGTGAAATGCATTACTTTCAAGTCACTCACGCTAAGGTCATGCTGGGGACATGCTGTAGTGTGAGTGCAGTGTGAGTGTAGCATGTGCACGCTGAGGACACATTGTGACAAAATCACCTCATGCTGGAAGTTCTTGTCAGGAAAAGACACCTCAAACAGCCACAAAACCACTCAAATCGACATCCTGTGATAGTCAATTCAAAGATCCATAAGTTTCAAGCAAGCCAGAGTTAATTTCTCTTGTTGTACATTGTGATTTCATCATTTGTCATTTGTTAGGCTCTTACACTCCGAATTGTGTGTGCTTCCATGAGCGTAAGCTAGCTTGAGTAAGTTGTCGCACGTTGTAAGATACAATGTACCTGGTTCAGAACATAGCTTGCCCACACATGTCCAACTCACATACAACTGTCCATTGGACACATGTCACTTGATCCGCTTTCCTCTCATCTCCTAGCCGTTGATTCAATTCTTGGATTCCGCACCCGAGCCTGGCCCAACCCTATAAATACCCTGTCAATTCACATAAACGGGGTTGGCAATTTTGAAGGTTGACGGCTTAGGAAACTTAGACTAGCAATCCTTGGATGCTCGGGCATACTTGACTCCTAGCATCCAAGCACTCTTGAAATACATCACATCACCCCAGGGCTTGACGCTTGACTTGCCATCTACACATGCAGCTACGCTTTGACCGGTGCACATATTTTCTAAGCAATACAATACAGTTCGTTTTACCAGCCATTATATTGTTTGCTTTTTTTTTTACATTCAATTTATATTTTGTTTACAATACCAGTTTTGTATACATTTCTATTTACATTTCGTGCGCTCTATTTACATTTAAAACATCAGTTACGATAACCCCAGCACAAGCCATAGTTTACACTCGGAGAAGTCCTTGGTTGATTTGTGTGTAGACCATCCAATGCACTCTACCTTCATTTTCTTTTCCAGCTTGCCCTCAGGCGAAGGCAAGGTCAGCTGTGTCTACTCGATGATCTTTCGGTGTTTGTTTTCCCTTCTAGCCTTACACCAACGATTTAGGTCAGTACACCTAGAAAGAACAACCATAGGAGAAAACCTACTAAAAATAGAAAAAAATCTCTATTTCTCATGAAACCAACTTTAGAACATAGTTTACATATTTAGGCATCCCCAGGGGCATGAAGTTGGCAAGAGGAATCTCTAAGGATGTCAATAACACCCAGCTTCAAGGGGTAAAGTGCTACAACTAGAATTAAGACTAATTAACACGACTACAGTTAAAACTTTATAAAAAATTCTTGAAAGCTTTGATTTCAGTGATTCCACAACTAGAGGAATCTTGAAATCAAAAGCTTTTCAGCCATAGCTAGTACAAAAAAAAAAAACATAACCAATTTTACATGAGCCATAGCCAAATTTTCATAATCATAGGTGTCAACATAAATTCCTTTTTTCACAGGGTTGGTAAAACATTCACCAAAAATTTGTATGAGCTCCAAAAAAGTGGTTCTATCATTTTTTGAAAGCTCAAATCGTGTCATACATACCCACACTTAGCAAAAATTCAAATCCCTTGCCGTTTATTCAGAAAAATTTCATAAATTTGGACGAAAATATGAAAAATGGCACAAATTCTAATTACACATCCTAATTAAAACAACCATAACTTCATCGTTATGAACCAAAATTGGATGAGACCATAACCAATGTAAAGCTTAAACATAACCCTAAAGAGCCATGACATTATATTTTGCAAAAATGTAGCCTTTTTTTTAGTAAAAAATCGACAAATTTGCTTACACGCATACAAAAATAAGCCTATTTCAAAAATCAAATCTACCAAAGATTGAATGACCAAACAACTTTAGATCCATGTAGAAATGGCCAAGATATGATGTTGGATTTACTCAAAATTCAATTGCATCAAGCCCTTTCAAGTAGATCTAATGAAAATGACCTTTTCTTTAGTGAGAAAAAGCACAAAAATAGTTGGGAAACTAGAGAAAATATCAACGATTGACATACCTGGGAGGTAGCAAGGAGGATGTCTAAATGGTAATCAACTTAGGAAGTTGGGAGATATTCTTGGCTACATTATCAGTAGCATACATCTTTGAGTTTTTACTACTACCTCCATGTTTCTTCATCATTATTGCACCAATGTTGAAGAAGCTTGGAAGCTAAAACCTCTATACTAGCTAGGAGGAAGATTTAGTGCTTCCATGGTGAGGATTGATGGTGGTTGAGGGTTGGAATCTCTACAAGAGATTTAGTAAGTATGCTATGGTGGAGAATGATAGTTGGTGACCAAAACTTAGCAAAATCAACAATAAAAACCAAACATAAACCTAAACATTTTCACTCATACTCCCATTGTTAATTTTGTGCATTGAAGTGCAAAGGTAGTAGGGTGGGGGGTGGGGGGTTGGTGAGGAGGGAGTCTTTCCTATGTTGGGGATGGTGGGAAACAAAAGCTTAAGTTTAAATTTTTGAATTTTGGGCAGTGGGCCCCATCATATGCTCTAATACTAGACTAAAAACTCCATCAACACTAGGGTTTTAACCCCTTGGAGCATCCACAACCCATGCATCCTTGTATCCATGCTAGATTGTATCCATGTTAGGCAGCATGGATACCAACCCCTATAGCCTTACCATGCTTCCACACTAACTCCCTTGCCATCTCAGGTAGCTGCGATCCATCTCATCCAACCTTGGACTACAAAGGCGGGCTTGGTCTCAATAAATTTGGCCATGTTGAGCTTCCATGCTAAGGCAACATTGCCCAACATGGAGCTAGGGAGTAACACCTACACTTACCCCTCCCAAAGCCCATCAGGCCTAGATCTGACCCCTGAAGTGGGCCCACATGACCTAGAACCCCTCTAATTACTCTTAGTAGCCATGAAACCTCATCAAACATAGTTGAAAGTACATGAAAACTTTGGACTTAGCTTCCCCACATAGGTAAATCCCCCCCTCCACACTACCCAGCATGGAGGCTCAAGGGGTATGACCTAAAACCCTTATTCAAGCCCTAAGTGACCATAAGTTTCATCTTAATAGCCCATATGCTTCCCCATGACCTCCAATAATTGATAGTAGCCACATTTTGAGTTGATTTCCATCTGTTGGCACATTTTGGCCATTTCATGGAATAGGTTGGTATAATAAAATTAAATTTAGAAATAAAAACACAAGAAGCCCTAGGTAAATCTAGGGCAAGGATTTTAGGCAGTTAGAACCCTAAACCACAATTATCATTTGCTCCTGGAACCTACAAAAGAAAAAGAAGATCTCCTTCAATAATCCGTAGTATACAGAGAGTGGATTCTTTGCATAAAAGGGCAAAAATGCAATAGGATTTCTAGCTCGTATTTGACAGAGCACCAGGGCATGGTAGAGAAATAAAACTCCAAGAAAAATGTAGTGCGTAACCGTAGCTGATGGAAATCTTAAATCATGGTAGACAAGGGCATCGTGCCAAGAATCTGGTCCCAAAAATTCAGTGAACGCAGAGCACACATGGAGGTCTCGCTGAGAACGATGGTTGTAATCATTTCCATTACGCCTTTGGCTCCACTGGTGTAGGGTGCGTACAGTTCGTGCAAAAATTGGTGGGATGCTCAACAGAGTTTCAAACCTTCTGACACTGAATAACTGTCACTAAAATAGAGCTTCAGTGTATCTAGATGACACTAGTGACTCAGCAGGGATGAATTTGTAGTTGTTCTAGTAACAATACCACACTAGCAAATGGTGAAATTCTTCATTTCTTTGTTGCACGTCAGAATCTTGATGATTAACAGTGGTAGATTTCCTGTTAATTTGAAGTATTTGCATAGGAGGGAGTTGGCGTTGCTCATTATCCCAGTTTCAGTTCAAGCATTACTCTTGATGAAACAAGCTCACGCAATAATTCGTGAAAAATACACTGCAGACATCTTGACTACGATTTTATTATTCCAAAAAGCTGAACATCCTCATGATCTAGAGAATTTGCACATAAATTGGGAGTGACATAAGAAAAATAATAATATAGATAAATGGGTACCAGTTTGGATAAGTTACTATGGTTGTTTGGGACCATAAAATTGAAATATGAATATATTTATGGCCATACCATAATGAGACATGTAGAAACGAAACATGAGTCCTCCATGGCTCCCTAGTCTATCATGATGGTTGCAACTACAAGATATTAGCCCCATGGTGAATATAGCCATTAGATACTTGGATTCATTTTAAATTTCGTATAAATGTTGTAATTTCATGACAATTGTAGCTTCTCAATTAAAATGGTGGTTATAACCACTACAAAGGCCACTTGTCAACTATAACTTTTTTATCTCCATGGTGACCACTTGGCAACTGAATGGGCCACTTGGCAACTAAATGGGACACTTGTCAACTGCAGCTTTTTTATCTCTATGATGGTTATAACCACCCATAATGTTTGTAACTTACCTCACCTTCTCATGATGATTGTAACTACCTTGAGGTTACTATAAAAGGGCTTCAAGGGTAGGAAGGAAAGGGGTCTCTGAGGGGGATCTCGCTTTGGGTCTTGGTGGCTGGGGGGAAGAGCATTTGTAAAGAAGACATTGTGAAAGATTGCTTGTAAGATGACTTGTTAAAGACAAAATTTCAGCCTCTTTGTCATAGTCCTATGAGTTATGCTTTTTTTTAATTCTGTTTAAATTGTTTAGCTAGTGGTTTAGATAGTATCATGCTTGGCAAGTAATTTTGGGATTTTTAGATTGCTCTTATTGTTCTTGTTGGATGATAGAAAATTTCTATTAAAATTTTTTCATAGAAGAGCTTGTGTTTGAAAGCCTTAAGAGCATTTTAGTAGTGAATTTTATTATTGTGCAATGTATAAGAATCACTATTTAGATTGTTGTAAGAGAGCCTTTGCATGTAGTCAAGTTGTTAAACAATTCAATAGTCAAGAGGGTTCAAAAAATCTTTGGTATTTTGATAGGACCAGAATAGCTTCTTTTATCTTTAAAGGGAATCTCCGTGGTATTTCAATCATAAATTGTCAAGTCTTTTGAAGGTTCTATTGAATGCAATTTTTGACATCCATTATCTAGCCAAAATAGAGTCTGGTACGTGATAGTTTACGCAACAAATTTTTTTTGGGTAGCATAGTAGGATTGTCTTGAAGAAATTGCTTATTTGAGCCTTAGAAGTTTGAAAAATTTGCAGTTATTGAATTTGGGATAGCTTAATTGTGAAGTGTTTACTCGTATCATTTTACCTTGTTTAAACATTTGAGATTTTTACATAAATCTTCTTTCTTTTTCTCTTCTTTCTATTTCCATTGAATCTCACTCTATTTCTAGTTTTCTTGTGGAACTATCTCTTTCTTTGGGGAAAATTAGAAGTAGATTCGCAGAGTTGTGCTCAAATGTTTTTGCAAAACTTTATTTGTTACAAGTAGGTATTATAAGGACCGCATAGACTAGGCAATTGAACAAAATAGGAAATCTCGACAACTCACAGTACTTTGCAAAGTTGGTTGAATCTCTTTAAGATAAGTCATTTACAATTTTACACACAACCCAACCGTTTCATTTCTCACGATAGCACACACACATACTCACATTAACTATTGAGTCTATTTGGAGGTATCTGGGCCTTGGTGTTGCCATAGACCAACAAGCACCTAAATCCTATTCAAGGACACTCATTGGTGGTTGCATTCCAAACGGTTGCCAACACCATCCTTGAAACTTCTCCTCATTGGTGAACCCCACTCTCCATTCTAGCCAGTGTGGATGCTCTAGGGGTGTGTAGTGTAACCTTCTCTATAGCCATAAACATCCCAATGACCTACCCTAGTGACCTATAGACCTTGCTGAAGTCTCTTAAAGTCTTTAAACATTACAAAAATAGTCAAAAAATGGCAAGAATTCATAACCCCCTTCCTTCCACATTGAGGACACCTTGCCTAGCATGGAAAAAAGGGAGGGGAATAATTTTATGGCCACATAGGAGCCTCTAACTCAATTAATTTCAACACTAAATTATGAACCTCAACCCTCTATAGCCCCAACAACTTTGAAACCCTGTCAAAACCTATTGAAAGTGGCCTAAAACTTGACTCCAAGTTCATCCATGTTGGGGGGAGATCCTATTCGTGTTGGCTAGAGTGGAGCCAGTGTGGATGAAGGAGGGATGGCTAAAAAATATTAATATTTTCCTCCAAATGAACTTCTATGATAACCCAACCTTCACAGAGGCTCCGACAGCTAAAAGTTTTTAGAAATGATTATTTTTCATGAGTTTCTTGGCCTCCATGCTAAGCACACCTCTCTTCCATCTTGGCCAGAGTGGTGCTAGCATGGATGTAGCTAGGAAGGTTCATGGGAGGTCATAGATGTACCAAAATATCATCAAATTACCTTGTACCTACCCTACAACACTAGTAGCATTTTCGAGAGTCACCACACTTTCTTAAAATGATTAAATATAACTAAAAATCAATCCCCTAAGGTCTTCCTTGCTAGTTCCATGCTAGCTAGCATGGAGCCAATGTGGAACCAAGGGAATAAGGTAAAAAATCACTATGAAACCCTTGAAATTAACAAATTTTGATCTTAGGCCTTGACTATCGATGGCAACAACTTTGGAACTATACATGCACAATTAGAATTGATCTAAAATAGCTAACAATTTATTCCCTCTAGTCTTCCTAGTTGGTTTTGTGTTGGCCAGCATGGAGATGAAGAGGGGGCTTATTTGGAACTCATAAACACCTCAAAATAACATCAAATAACCCTGCATGCACCTTAGAACCCTTTCAACACACTTTAAATCCTTCAAACCTTAAAAATAGACCAAACATAGCCAAAATTTAATTCCTTTTGATCTTTCTAGCTTGTTCCATGCTGGCCAATGTGACGCCATTGTGGAACGAAGGAAGTAAGCCATAAAACCACTAAAAAGTCCTTAAAAATAATTGATTTTGATCCTAAACCCTAACCCTTGACAAGGGCAGCCTTAGGAGCACACATGCATGTTGATTATTGTTGAAATTGACCTAGAACTAAGATCTATGATTCTTTCATAGTGGAAATCCTTTCTTCCTGACCAATGTGAAGCCAACAAGGAAGAGCTACCTTTTCACCTCAGACAAAAAATCAATGCTCTAGGAGACCAAGAACATACATCGGGAAAGCCTAAGATTTCATAGCCTTAAGATTGCACTTGTTTGACCTCATTTTAACCCTCAAAAACCATCAACTCCCTTCTTACACACTTGAGTAATCCTGCTAGTGTGGGACAAGGGGGGTATGACCTTTGATAGTCTTAAACAACCATCAAACATGATCAAAATTAGTCAAAAACTTGGGAAACCATAGTTGGTAGCCTAAGGGGCCTAGAAACTTGATTGATTTTCTCTCCCAACCACTTTAAGATGAAAAAGAAAGAGTCCCACCTTTTCTCCATGCTAGCCAATGTGGAGACTACCCATGGCTTGATTTGGCCCTTAAATCCCTTTCAAAATGACCTCAAAACATAACTAGGGAATGCACAACTATGAGATCTTTGTTCCAGTTGTCCATGCAGCCTTGTTTAACCTTGTTTTAGATCACCATACTAGATAGCATGAAGATAAGGGGATATGACTTCATGGCTTTTGTTTTGGCCTTTTGTGACCTTTGAAGTGACCAATTTTGACTGATCTAGCCTTGTGTTGGCTTGGGAAGACCCCAAAACCAAATTTCTATTGTTTGGATGTCATGCAACATGTTTTCCTTGGTTTCCATGCTCGATCCATGTTGGCCAACATGGAACCAACATGGAAGACACTTTTAGGCTTAAAAGGAAGGTCACAGAGGTTGAAAATAGGTGTCAAAATTAGCCTATGACCTTCCCCAGTCAAGTATGCAGACATACAAGCCACCAAGAGTTAAAAACTAGTCAAAATAAGCCTTGGAAATCCTCTGGATATTTTCCCCATGTTGGGGGCCACTTGTTCCATACTAGCCAGGATGGAAATAAGAGAGAGAGAGAGAGAGAGA